>VDFB02281492.1:684797371-684858039 GCA_007258455.2 Sequoia sempervirens
TATTTCATTTGTTAAATCCAGTGAAACTACTAATATTGATGTAATGAATTTTGACACGGATGATGAGAATATAGAAACAAATCAACAAGAGCAAGATCCTTTCGATGGTTTGGTTGCATTGGTTGAAACTCAACATCATAAGGGTCAACCTAAAAATCCTCTTGGTATTTCTTTCTTACAAAGTGACATACTTAAACATGCATTGATGGTCCTCTTTAAATCGTCAGTCATATCTATGATAAGCCCACCAATGGGATATTAATAGATCCCGCTTATGGAGAGAATGTGATCACTGAGGAATTCTTACTTCTACATGAGTTCTATCAAGACATATAGAATAAACTAAAAGCATGGATCAAGAAACACAAGGGTTTTTCTTTCCCTATGACAGGATCAATCACCTTACCATTGCAAATAGGACTGAAAAAATTAGATGCCTCATTTTCGATCATCATGCAATTGGACCAATTTCATGTGAAGCTTGTCTATCAATGGCTTCACTCCATGAATGCAGTCCCTTCAGTTGTACATAATTGCTAAAATTTTCCCTTTCACAATGAAATATTCACTTTCCACCATAATGGCTTTAACCCTTTGTCCTCCAAGGGAAAATTTTCCTTAGAACCCTATGGAACCTATAAAACCATGAGAATATTTCTTTTTCTTGTCCTATCAAAATTTCAAGGCAAAGAGGATAGAAAAACTATCCCTCTGAAACATGTCTCCAACTACCACCAAGCCTACCATTCATGACAAAACAATGATTGAACCTAAAGAAATTCGAAATGACCAAAACCAACCTAAGATATAACCTTCACCTATCTCCTACAAAAGAACAAGAGACAATGAAAACAACCATGCCACACCTTCTAGAATAAAACATATTTACAAAGTCAAAGAGAAAGTGGTTGAACAACCTTCTGTGGTTCCTTTTGTTCCTCCCCTTCCAGAAGAAAAGAAAACTATGGTTGATCAACCCACTCCTACACAAACACAACTTGAAAATAAAACTAAAAGAAATATATGTTCTAGAGAGTGTAGGCATAGATATTGTGCCCTTGCTCGTAGGTTATATGAAGAATTAAACAAAGAAAATCAAGATCCAAACATAACTAAAGTAGTGCATAATGACTCTACTCTCGCCCGAACACAAAAATATCCCATACAAAAAACACAACAAGATTTGAACTCTTCCATGGACATTATCATTCAACCTCTTGTTGTGATCAACTTAGATGATGATGACAAGGTTGCTAAAATTGACGAAGAGGTGCATAATGAATTGAATATATTGTTTTCCTCTTCCATGACCTTAGATGACAAATCTCCTACAAAGAGTGTTGAACATATTACTGATCCTAGTTCAACACTTGGTATTGTCCCTTTGGCTAGTTGGCTGCCTTCGATATACAAGGAACATGATTGGGATGCGGACAACCTGCTAATAGGTTCACTAGCATGTTCCTTACTAGTCTTTTGCATTATTTATTTCCTTTTCTTTTGTGTGATTGCATGTGCGTAATTTTATCCCTCATGGTGTTCTGTTTGACATTATCTCTCTTTGTGACATTCCTCTATTTGTACCTTCATTCTTCTCTATGTTGTAAATATTTTACTTTGGGCTTTTTATCTTTTTCATTTGTCTTGTGTTTTCCTTTTTTGTATGATGCAAGGCTTTGAGACATTCATGTCTCTTCTATGTTGTCACAAAAGGTTTTTATTTTTTTTCACTCTCTTTGTGTCATTCTTCCAGTTCTATGTGTATTTGGCTAATGATAATAGTTTCAAGCTCTCTAAAACATTATAGCAAGAACATATTGACCCCAAATCCATAGATCCCTTATGTGTTTGGTGTTTTCATTTTGGGGGAAACCCATCTCTTTTCTTTATATGTTATGTGATGCAAGTTAACTTGGAAACATTGGACTTGGAGTAGGGCTTTCCAATTTGGCTCTCATGTCTTATTTGCTTACATTAATCATTTTCTACTTTAAATTAATTATGTAGCATGGTGTTGAAATTTCTTTAAAAGTGGGGGCATACAGTGGCATCATTCTTTTGCATTTTTTTCTTTTTCCTAGTTCATGGTGCAATTTTCTTATTTCATATGATACATGTGTTTCTCACTTTGTGGATGACATTGGGTGTGATTTCCCTCAAGTGCATGATCTCTCTTAGCATATTGCATTCCTCATAGTGGCTTGATGTGACACACTACATCCCCTAAGTTGTGAATTTTCTATTCTTTGATTGGCCCTCTCTTGGAGACATTAGGTACAATGTTCCCTAAGTTAGAGACCTCACATGAACTAAGCACAACTCCTTTGAATGTTCCCTATTTTTCATTCATAGTTATATGTCCACCTTTCATAACACAGCTTGTATACATGTGGATCCATCATGTTTGTTCATGAGTTCCAAGCATATGAAGTTTTGCTTGTCTCATGAAGCTCGAAAATCATTTTTTGTGGAGCCTTATTAAATTTATCAAGGAGGTATAACTTTGGTATGGTTTGAGCTGGAAGCTCGATTGAGGCATGAATTTACCTATAGCCACTTGTGTGTGTGTGTGTGATTACTTACCAGTCGTGTGTGTATGTGTCTCACCTTCTAAGACTTCTCACCTAGCAAACAACTAGAAGTTTTGTTGCCTTAGAGTGATTATGCATTTTTTTGGACAAACAACCTAGATTTGATCCTCATCATGATGGAAAAATAGTCAAAGCTTGATCCAAATCTCTTTTACCTTTTACCTATTCTCCCTTTTGTCTTTGATAGTGTATGCGTGTGCTTTGTTTTTGCTCTTTATATAATTCTCATGTGTGTTCTTTTGTGCCTATGTTGGTTTGTCATGGGATCTTGATCCTGGGGGATTGATCACCCCTCTTGATTTTTGTTGTCCAATCTTAGTAGCATTAGGTGCACTTGGACCACTCTTGATGTGTGTTTGTCTACTTTAGTGTGAGTTTAAAGCAATTTCACCCTCTCACTAAAGTGGGAGCTAAATGTGGTGTCAAAAAATGTCATCGAGGAAATTTTCACACTTGTTTGGGCCCTCCTTGTGAGATTGAGCTTCATTTTTCCTTGATTTAGTGTTGTAATGTGGTTGACACATTCACATTAGGTCTTGGGCCCTTGTGAACTAATGAATTTAAATGGTAACTTGCTAAGGTGTTGTGAAGTGTTGTAACACACTTTCACACTTTTCTAAGGTTTTATTAATTAATTGAACCTAATAAACTTAACTTTAATCAAAATAAAACTTAATCTTGCCTTATTTTTAAGTGTTGTAAAGTGTTGTAACACACTTTAACAATTTTCTAGGCTTGTCATTAATAATTGGGGCTTTCTTATGCTTTAATTGGCCCTATTTTGCATCCATAAGCCTCATTTAATGCATCGGTACTCATTCACCACCTTAGAACATGGGTTATCTAGATCTTTGGTCCCAAACCTGGTTTCACACATTTCTAGGCATTTTTAAATTTGGTCCCAAAAATTAGGCCTGGTGGGACTCATTTTCCACCTTGGGAAAATGAGACCCATGTGGCCCAAAATCAAAATTAATTCAAACTTCTGGCAGGATTTTATTCTCCTAAAAGCTGATGTCAGCTTGTAATGTTGTAATTTCAAAATTCTTGCATAGTGAAAGTGTATAAATCAAGGTTTTCACTCATTTTATCCTAACAAGTATCAGGTTATCCTAAGCATTCAGAGTGTTCATTCTTATAGAAATTTTTGAGTTCACAAGTATTCACAATAGCATTCAAAGTATTTAGGGAAAATTATCAAATTATTTTAGAGCATCATTCAAGCATCAATCATCATGTCAAATATTTCATGCATCATGTTTTTTTTAATTAACAATTGTGATGTAGTATTTTATGATTCAAGTAAGCATTACATTCAAGATCTACATCCATTGGAGCCACTTCATACATTTTTTCAGCCTCTTATTGCTAGGGTTTGGTGAATTGCAACATCTTATATTGGTCATTCATCATTCTCCACTCATATTTCATTATATTTTAAGGTTTAATCACCAACAAGGGGTTTGATCAAGGAAAACCCATATTCACTAACCCAAAAACACTTTTCCCTCTTCTTTGTGTGAGATTTTCTGGTCTAGGTTATTTATTTCCTAAGGAGTAAGATTGAAGAAATTTTTTCAAGAGCTCAAAGTTGTCATCAAGCCTTTGGGAACATTGGAGAAGACCTACAAGTTGCAAATCAGGGTTTCAGATTTGAAAATCACTCTAGAAGAACAAAGAAAACAGAGAAGAGTAGGATTAGCCTTTGAAGCTTCAAAAAATCCTAACTAGTCTGATTCACCACTTCTGGTGAATGAGTCCCTTTTCTAGTCAATTTGCATATTTTTGCAGATTTGAATACCTATTTGGCAAATTCATGTTCCTGCACAAAAAACCTAGTTTTTGGACTAATTCTCCTAGCTTGGTGAATGAGTCCCAATAAGCAATAAAAGTAGAATTTCCACTATTTTAGAGCTCCACCCAATCATTTCCATATTTATAGGTGCACACCTTCCTTTCAACAGTTTTGTATGTTGTTTCATTTGCTTTTCTAGGTCATTCTATAGTGCATTACATTCAATTAGAGTTTAGTATTGCATCTTGCATTTCATTTGTCTTTCCAACTCTAAAATTGGTGGTGAACCCCTTATTAGATCATATCTAGCCCTTACAATATCCCTCTTGCAATATCTCTCTCTTTTGCATTGAGATCTCAAGGGTTTGTTCTCGAGTGAAATTTCTAGTGAAAATTGTCCTTTCTAGGTCCTAAACCCAAAGAGAGGAAAGAAAAAAAAAATTTCCACCTTTTAGTTTCATGATTTGACTTCTCATGGGATTGAGTTGATTTATGGTAATTGATTATGGATACTCATTTGTGGATGGTTTAGCATTAGTTTATATGCTTTATCTTTCATAGATATGGATCTTGAGCTATGGATAGTTAGTTCTAGAGGATTGATTTTGAGGGATGTTATGGCATGGTTATATCCTTGTGCATTTGAGTTTATGATATTTTTTTTGATGAGGATTGTTAGAAAATGTTTTATGGGCTGATTTCTAGTTTTGTGGATGGTTACTTTGAGTTTGATCTTCTTGGTTAGAGAGGTTTGCTTCCATGTTGTCATTATTACATTGATTCATATGTTGTACTTGATCTATGAGACTGGGTGTTATGGATGTTGTTGAGGATTTTTATTTGGGGTTGTTAGGAGATCAAATTTGACACAAAAATACACTTTTGAGGTGTTGGTAGGAGGACATATTATGGTTTACAAGTTTCTCTCTTCATGGTTCCTTCCTGGATGTTGATGGTTTGGGGAGGATAGTTGTAACATGTTATGAGAGATTATGCATATCTCTGGGTTGTATGTGTGGACCATTGTTATTTTTCTTGGTACTTCATGCTTTGATTTACTTATCACACCTTGATATAGTGTTGATTGGTATACTGGATATGCTTTGACATTACCTATGCAGCGGGAGTTCTTGGATATGTACTTCATTGATAGGCTTGATAGAGGGAGGTTGATTGTAGTTTATGGGTTGCATATGTTCTTGGCACAATATTACTAATGTATTGATACCTTGGAGGTATGGATGGTTGGATGTATTATCATGTGTTGTGGATGCTATTTTTGATCATGTGGTATTTTTAGTTGACAAGGTCTTAGTTAGAGCCTTTGTTATCACTTGGATTTGATTCTTGTGCTCGTGGATTGGTGCATATTTTCCTTTGAATGTTGCTTTTATTCCATAGGTGGAACATTGGAGGATGAGAGTTCTTTCTTGAGATGGTGGTCACTTTGTTCTTATTGTAGGTATCTTAATAGAGCACCCAAGCATGTTGGAGATTCATGTGGTTTCATGTATGGCTATGATGATGTATTTCATGTATTGATCCCTTATGCAATGCATATAGCAAGTGGGAGAATGTTGGGATATGGTGTTATACACCATTGCATATATTAATTTATCATAATATTGTAATTAAATAATTATTTAGTTTTGATGTACCTTGGAGGTGTGGATAATCACACTAGGTAATTATTTGGGGTCCACTTAATGTTGTATTGTAACATTGTATTATTATTATTTGTGTGTGAGACATGTGATAATAATTTAATATTGGGGAAATATTAGATGATGTGATGTCTTAGTATCCAATATTAAATAAAGGGTTAGTGGTTTTGTATTCACATGGTTTTGTGGTACATAGTTTCACCTTACCACTAGTTGTATTTTGTGTGAGGTTGTGTCTATAAAAACAAACACATGTGTAGTGGCTTAGGTTGGACAAGTGTTTTGGCTTTCATTATTGAGTCTTTATAATGAGTGCTTATGTGAAGCATGGCATGGGATGTGTGGATTCATGCTTGGACACATGACAGTGCATTGAAGGACTTGATGCTTCAAAAGTGTTTATTGTAACTCTTGTATTTTCTTATTATTGATTAATATGATGGAGTATTGATGATTTTGGAAGGCTAGGTTACTCCATCTTGAGGGTTTTCTCAAGGTATATCTTGTGTCATATTTTATGGGTATGTTGTCTATTCTCTTGCATATGGATTCTGAGCACTTATTTGAATTGTTATATCTTTTGGGTTATGTGTAAATTGTCATTAGATGGCTACAAGTTTTCTTACACTATTGAAGATACTCAAAAGTATCTTTAGGAAGAGCCTTTGTGAGAATATCTACTATTTGATCCTTTGTAGGAACATATTCTAGTTTCACTTAATTCTCTACACTTTTCTCTCTTAGAAAGTGATATTGGATTGAGATATGCTTTTTCCTTGAATGCATTACCAATTTTTTTGAAATGTTGATAAAACTTATATTATCACACAAGATAAGAATAGGTTCATCATATGATATTCTGATATATTTCAATGCCTACTTCATCCACAACACCTATGACTAGCAAGATGCTACAACAACATACTCTACCTCTTTAGTAGAGAATGACACTAAATTCAGCTTCTTACCTAACGAAGACACCAGTCTATTTCCAAGGAAGAAAGTACCTCCAATTTTTCTTCTCCTATCATCAACACAACCTACTCAATCTTCATTTGTATAAGAATTTAAGGAGAAATCAATATCCCTAGGATATACCATACATAAAAATATGAAGTGGCCTGGAAGTATATAAATATCCTCTTTACTGATGCCACATGTGATTCTCTAGGATCTTCTTAAAATATTGGGCCACAAGACATATTGCATGAATGATATATGTTCTATTAGCAGTTAGATATAGTAGTCCATCAATCATTGATCTACACTTGCTCTGATTTGTCTTAGGAGATTCATAATTTTTTCTCAACTTGCAACTAGTAACCATGAGAGTACATACCAATTTAGAGTCCTTCATTCCAAACTTCTTTATTATTTACTTGATCGTAAAATTACAAAGTTGTGTTACACTTTTTAAAGGAAATGACCAACACTGATCCAACTTTTAAAATAGAATCAAGACCAGTGCAGGACAATGGGGGTCCAAACTAAGCCCCTAGTGGCAATGAAAACTTAGAAGAACAAGTTAGGCAACTTGACATAAAAATTTGAATAGTTATTAACATAGTTTGGAAAGTATGTAACAACATAATGTAAAAATTAATGTATTTCTAAGATACTAGTCCCTTTTTCGAAAAAAGTATATCTATTTGTTGAAAATTTGAAATTTCAATGCAGTAGTACTAAATTCTAAGGAAAAAATAAAAAGTAGGTATATGTCTGACCAACCTAAGTACAAGATTTTTTTTTCTTGAAACTTTCAATATAAGTAGAGGATATATTCCCGGATGTGCCACATTTTTTTTGTAATTGTTTTGCAAGTAAATAATTAGTTATGATTTTTTTATTATAATTTTTTTAAAATATTAAAAACTTGTTTCTCTAACCACCATAACTTGGTCAAAATTTTATGAAATTCAATTAATGTTTTTTATCCTATAGCATGGGAAGCATATAATTTGCTACATCTTCTAGATTTGAAAATTGTAAATCATTTGAAAATTATAGATGTTTTTCAATCATCCTATCAATTAGGAATTGTCATAATGCATGTAGAAAAGAAAATAATATTTATCTATTAAATTCAAAATAAGGCATATCTTATATTGGTGGAAAACTGACAATTTTTTCAATAAACCCTTTTTGTTTCATCAAATTTAGATAAAAATGCCTTTTTTTCATATCGCCACTTTTTGTACCCCTGTGATCCTCCACTCACCCATCATTAAAAAGTGACATATATGTTTTGAATTTTGAAATGGTGTAAACTAATAAAGTATTTATTTTTTAGTATATTTATGCTTGTATTTAAAAAAAAAATTATAAAATTATTTGAATATAGTATTTTATAAATTAACACTATAATTTATTTGCTGAAAATTTGCTAAAAAATGAAGTTACATGAGACACCAATCTTTATATAGCAATTTTTATTGTTTTCATTCAATTTTTTGTGTGTATTTATAACTTAAAACTTTAGTGCATGGATATTATTTTTTTCAATTTTGATTTAAATAATAAAATATGTGTGTATTAAAACATAGTTGTTTCCATCAAATGCCAACTTTCATATTATCTATTTATCTAAAATGAAAAAAATTATGCCATCTTGATATATACTCTTTTATCTAGTGTATTGTATTTTTTCAAAAAAATTAATAAATTTTACTATTTTTTCTTGAAATGGCAATCAACCTAATCTTTTGTGTTAATAACCTAGTTTTAGTTAAAATAAAAAAGAAAATATAAATAAGAATTACATTATTAATATATATATTTTAAAAACTACACTTATGTATCTACAAAAGGGTATTTTTATATTTAAAAAATGTTATTTACATGAGTAGAAGTTTTTGAAACATCAATTTTTAAAAATAAATCAAATTTTCTTGTAAATTAGCTTCAAAGTGTTGCTACATTTTCATTTAGCCAACAATTTTAGTTGGAAAAGTTATGGACATATCTAACTTAGATAGAATGAATATTACAAGATCATATATTTCACCAAAATAGATTTTTAGATAGAAATATTTAAATTCACTTGTACTAATAATTTGGTCAAAAGTGTGACACAACTTTGTACTTTCACCCTTGAAATGCTTAGATTGTGAAATAAATATACCATTTTATAATTGACTAATTTGTAACCCAAGGAAGAAATTCATCTCCCCAAACATTGATACCTCAAACTCACTTTGCAGAACTTTTACACATTACCTCATTTCCTCCAATGATTATGTCATCAACATACATAACTACAATCAAGATTTGGTCTCCATCAATTTTGAAGTAAATATTACTATCTTTGGTACCTTTCTTGAATAATAAGATGTAGGAGCCTTCTTGAGCCCATATAATTCTTTCTTCAATCTATAGACCATATCAAGATCTTCTGATAACTAAAAGCCTTTTGGTTGTTCAATGTATACCTCTTCTTCTAACTCACCATTCAAGAATGTAGACTTAACATCCATCTAATATGCCTTGAATTCTTTGTGCTGCAAATGCCAAAAAAATCCTAATGGGCCATATTCTTGCTACTAAAGCTAATGTCTCTTTCAAATCTATTCCTTCCACTTGTGAGTAGCCTTTACAGACAAGCCTAGCCTTGTTCTTGACAACTTTTCCATCTTCATTAAACTTTGTTATGAAAAACCCTTTTGGTTCCTATCACATTTTTGTTTGATGGTCTTCGGACCAATTCTCATGTTTGATTCTTCTTAGTCTGCCTCAACTCTTTTTCCATAGAGCTTTGATCCAATTTTCATCCTTGCATGCCTCAATTATTATTTTAGGTTCTACCTTATAAAGTAAGCACAAATTTACTTTTTCCTTTGTCATAGTAGCTTTTCTTCTTGTCAACACAAGTTTTCTCTTGTCTCCAATGATTTGATCCTTAGAATGATTATTTCACACATACTTAGAAGTTTTTGGAATTTTTTCAAAGTTTCCTCCTCTGCCATTTACATCTCCTTTTCTTTCTCTTCCTCTTTTTCTTCTTCATTGCAAGAGGACTCATTAGATTCATATCCTTAACTAGCACTGACCTCTATTGCAGTTCTCCATCCACTTTGAAACTTGTAGTTTCAACTATCTTATTTAGCCTCTTGTTGTAGCATCTATATTCCTTGCTCTTTGTGGAATAACCAAGGAAGAATTTTTCATTTGATCTTGCATAAAAATTTCCTAAGTTTTCTTCATCTCTCTTGATATAACATTTTCTTCCAAACACTCTAAAATATTTAAAATTAGGAGTTCTTTCATACCATATCTCATAGGGAGTCTTTGAACTATTTACTCTTTCTTTTCCTCTATTGAGAATGTAAATTATAGCACTATGTGAATGGTTTCTCTCCAATAGACATATGGTAGATTTTCTTCCTTCACCATGGTCCTTGCTGCTTCCTAAAATATCCCATTTTTCCTTTCCATAGATCCATTTTGTTGTGGAGTCCTATGAGATGAAAATTTCATTTTTATCCCATTATCTTCAAAATAACTATTAAACTCATGGGAGGTGAACTCACCAACTCTCTCAAACCACAAAAACTTGATCTTCAAGCCCATTTCATTCTCAACCATAGATTTAAATGCTTATAAATTATCTAGATCCTTTGATTTTTCTTTGAGAAATGTCACCCATGTTATTATATAGTAATCATCAATTAAATAACATGAAATTCCTACCACCTTGAGAGCTTATTATTTTGGTATGTCCACATAGGTCTATATGCACCAACTTCAAGGGTCCTATAGTAGAATATTTCTTGATTTTGAACCTCTTCTTTGTGTTCTTTCCAACTTGAAATTGTTTGAAAATCGCATTGATAGGCTTTGTAATCCTTGAAAAATATCTCACAACGTCAATAGGATTTATCTTCACTAGGGTATCAAAATTGATGTGTCCCACTCTTCTATGCCATAGCAAACTTCCTTTGATTTTGAGCCATAAAGCACTTACCACTAGCATTTCTAAGTTGATAAAAATTTCCTTTTGTCCTTGTTCTTGTTGAAACCAATGTTCTAAAGATTCCTTTTATGGTTCCACAACCACCATCTTGAAACACCAGACAATATCCTCTACTATAATTTTTTCTTACAATGAGAAGATTAGAGACCCCTAACACAAAGAACATCATCTGTCCTATGCTTTGCATAAAAAATGATTGAACCTTTTCCATAGATTTGAGTAGATGTATCACAACCAAACTTAAAAGAACCACCATCAAACTTCTCAAGTTTAACAAATATACTCTTGTCACCTGTCATATGATTCGAGCATTTGTTGTCAATTATCTAGTAGTTTCTCCTCTTTTGCATGAAAAGTAGTCAACATAGTTCCTTTAATGTTGTGACATATTTCTAGAGTAATTCCCTTCACACATATTTCAAGGTTAGCATCATTAGTCCTAAAATTGAAATCCATGAACAAGAATTCATCACTTTTGCTATCTAGATAATTAGATTCATCACTAGACATGCTATTATCTTCTTTAACATAGTAACTCTTCTTCATAGATTTGCTTAAATTGTAATCTTGATATTTATCATTAGAAATATTTTATTGGAAATTTTGAAGCATAATGACCTATCTTTGCACAATCGCAACAATTGAAGGTTAACTTATGTCTCTATTTTCAAGTGCCTCCTTACAATCTCCTTACAAAATTTTCTTGCACCTCTTCAAGATCAACTAGATCAGATTCATCGTTACTCTCTTTCTTGCTAGCTTTAAAAATAGTCTATTTTCTTGAATCATCTTGGACAAACTCTGGTAATTCAAAAGTAGTTAATGCACCAAACAATTGATCTCTAGAATATTGATATAAAGTCTGAGCTTCTTCAATAGAAGATATATTAGAATTATATGTTTTAGCAAGGGTTCGCAATACCTTTTTCACAACTTGAATTTCCTCTAATTTTAAACCAAGACCACTGATGGAATTGACCACTTCATCCATCCTATGCATGTAGCCTATAATATCTTCATCCTTTGACATTATGAAACATAGAAAAATAGTTTTTTATCAAAATGAATTAACAAGATGATAAAAAACAAGGTTTTCCTAAAGTTTCACTCAATTATGAGGGCTAAAATGCATGAATAACAATCATAAATCAATCATAATTATTATAACAACAATAAGGGATATTTTGAAAGGTTAAAATAATGTGTTCCTTACTAAAAAGGTTATATTTTGAGGTCACTAAGGACTCATTAGGGTTTCTAAAAGGTAACTTTTGGGTTATGTTCTTCACTATTTGCACTTCTATCTCCTAGGTGACTAGCTTCCAAAAGTTTGAAAAACTTATGCAGATAAATTTTTGTGATCTTGCAATGTAGATGAAAACTTTGCAAGTTTTAAACTTTAAAAAAATTTCTCCAATCTTGTTCTCCACTTGATCTTCAACCTAAAATAGGTCTGCAAATAGACATCAAAGAGGAGAAACAATTATTGATTGTTAGAGGATAGGGGTTTGCCTTAGTCAAACCCTGTTTAGGTAATTAAACCTCGCATCAGAGAAAAAAAGTAACTTTGTTTGACATGGGAATAATTCATTATAAATTGAACTTCTATGAGGCCTTAATGAGGTGTTGTGAGGTATTTTATGCATCCACACTAGGTCTTGACCCTTTCAAATAGAATAAATAAAATGCATTTTATTGATGTCTCAGGATAGTTGTTGCAAGTTTTGTAAAACATTTATACACTTTTATAGACTAGATTTATCATAATTCACCTAAAAATAATATTTTTATTCATCATCAAGTCCTACTTTGAAGTGTTGTAAAGTCTTGTAACAAAGATTCATGCTTTTCTAGGCTTAATTTCTTTATTTACACCTTTCTTATGTCTTTTATGACATCCCCAACACACAACATTAATTGCAAGATACACCTGACACTCCACTTTCAAGTCCAAGGTGGGACCCATTCACCAAGAGTGGTGAATGAGTCCCTCTTGGTCTAAATTCAAAATATTTTAAATTTTCTTTGGTTTTTATTTAAACCCTAGGTCGGCTTGTGATGAGGTATCATTTACTAAGGCATAAATGTGTACAAATAAGTATTTTTCTCCTCATTTTACATCTCATAACTCTTTTTTTTACATCTCACATCATTAATTCATCATCTATCTTCTCATTCAAGTCAAGCAAGATAGGGTTTCATCTTTCTAAGTCATTAAGATAGCACTTTCAGACATTCAAGTGTACATTCTTCATGTTTTGCTGCAGAGATTCAACATCAAACATCATGGCTAGGTAATTGACTCCATATTGTAGGTTTCATTCCATTCTTTCATCATTTTTGGTTTCTTAATTCATGTAAATGGGTTTGACCAAGGAAACCCCATGCCCTAACATTCAACATTTATTTCTCTTTGTCTTGTGTGTTTGGCAGATTTAGGACCTTTGGAAGCTTGGAAATCATTGAAGATCAAGTTCCAAAGTCACCAAGTCTTCTCTATTCAAAAAAGTCAAAATATCAATAAAAAAGTCATTTTAGGGCCCAAATATGATAGTTTTCCTGTATGAACACCAGAGGGAAGCCGGGTTTAGGACCTAAGGCTCTGAATCCACCTTTGAATAATCAAAATCCTTTAAAAGTGGACTCATTCACTCATGGGTGGTGAATGATTCACACCTAGGGTCAATTTTGAGTTTCTACATTTTTAGATACACCCTTTGTCATAAACTGGTTTCAACATAATTTGTCACAACAAGGACTGATTCGCCCTAGGTGGCAAATGAGTCCTATCAGACTTGAAAATCAACATAAATATCATTTCATACATCATTTCTAGTTTTCATCCACATTCCAGGTGCACACTTTTAGTTTGGTTCATTTCTGTTAAGTTTTACATTCATTTATAGTTCATTTTTTGCATAACATAATGTGTTTTCAATCAAGTCACATTTCTTAGGTTTTGCATATTTAATCAATCAATCTTATCAATTAGAAAAATATATAACATTACATTTAGGCATAATAACATCATACACATCCTAATTTGAGTGAAGCACCTAGATTTTGGGTGTGGGATATATCTCTTTTCATTAGGTGCAATACCTTAATTGAACAAAAGAGACCTAGCATTCCTAGGCCCTAAAATCTATGGTTCAAAACCTTATGATGAAATAATGAAATATGAACATGAAACATGAAACATGAAAAATGATACCTTGGATGATGTCTTGGAATGTAAATATACAAACTAACATGAGGTGGCCATGTAGAATGTAGATCTTGATCTTGAATTGGATGTGAAACAATGCTTGCAAATGGATCTTCAATACTACATCAACACACTAGCTCAAAAAAATGCTTGTTGTACTATGATTTTGACATGATGATATGATCTTGAATTGCTATAGTAAAACATTAATAATCTTCCCTTGAATGTCCTTAAAATGCTCTTGAAAATTCTCTCTTGATCATAATTTTGCTATAATTCTTGAATACTTGAAGCTTAGATGAAACTATGTGAATTAACCTTGTATTTATACTAAGGGTATGTGTAGTATCATGATGGCCAAAAAGTACATATGGTGGGTATGTGTAGGGTATGGGGCTAATGACTTTTTTTTTACCCAAAATTGATGAAACGAAAAGGGTTTTGAAAGGAGATTCTCAGTTTTCCACCAATATAAATTATGCTTTACTTTGAATTTAATAAATAATTATTATTCATTTTCTATTTGAATTACGGCTAAAGTCTTGATTGATAAGCTGATTGAAAAACATCTATAGCTTCAAATGGTATCACATTTTTTGAATTTGAAACCAAGTAGTCATATTCCTATGCCTCCCATACTATAGGATTAAAAAAAAAAAAAAAATTTAATTCCTTGAAGTTTAGACCAAGCTCTTTAAGGTGTCAAATATATGATGTTTATATTTTTAAAAGTTGTAATAAAAATTAATACCACTATTTACTTGGAAAATAATTACAAAAAATATATGCAATCAAGGGCTGGTACATGAGCCCTCTACTTCTGCATCTAGAACCTTATAAATAAATATTACCATTTTATTGTGGTTAGGTGGCTCTACTGCATTAACCTACTTCTTATTTTTTCCTTTGAAATTTGAGTACTAACAGATTGAAATTTGAAATTCTACCAACAGGCTTTTTTAATAAACCTAGTAGTTTAGAAACTACATTCAATTTTCTATAGATTCTATTCTTACACATTTTTGAAATAATATAGATAACTTATTCAAATTTTTACATCAAGTTGCCTAACTTTGATTTTTCTAAATTTTATCACCACTTAAGGGCCCGTTTTTTCCATGATTATCCTACACATACCCCTAAATTTAAAGTTTAAACCTAAAATTCAAATGATCCAAGTCAACATAAAATCTAGGATTCAAAATCATTAAAATCCCTTCACAAATAAGTTTAAAAAGGGATATCCTAGGTAAGGGGGACCCATTCGCCCAAAGTGGCAAATGAGTCCTGGCACAGTTTTCTAGGACCAAGCTTCAGGGAGGAAAAATATCACTAAAATCCCAACAAAAATATGATAAAAAAGGGTGTCTTAGGTAAGCAGGACCCATTCGCCACCTTGTGTGAATGGGTCATAGCATACTTTTCTAGGACTCAAAGTATGCCAAGTTGAATTTTATGCAATATTATTAATGAGTGTCAAGATAAATCCTTCAAAAAAAATCTAATAATTAAGGATTGGATTTGAATTTAATGGGCCAATTAAGCTCTAATTAACCTCAATTAATTAATAAATCCCTAATTAGTGTGAAAGTGTAGTAAAAAACTTTACAACACCCTAAATAAGGTACCATTAAGTACATTTTATCATTAATTATTAATTCACAAACTATACATGAAAAATGGTTACTTTTTTTGACACTACACATCAAATAGGGTTTCAAGTTTGGATTTCAAATTATGTATCTTTGCTCTCCCTATCTTATCATCTTCTTCATAAATTCTTTCCATCTTCTTCTAGATCTCTTTAGTAGTTTTGTAGCCTATCACCTTCACAAGTTCTAAATCAAAAAGTCCACTTAAAATGGCATACATTAAGTTGTAATTGTTCTCATACTCTTTGATATCATTATCACCTGTTAGAGTAGTAGTAGACATGGTATAACCATCTTCAACTGACTTCCATACACCATATCCTAATGAGACAAGATAGCCTTCCATCTTAGCCTTCTAGAAATTGTAATTTATTCCATCAAACATAGGAGCATTGACACATTTACTATGTGTCATCTAGATCTACCTTAATTCGTTAAGACTCTTCCAAGGAACCACGACTCTAATACCAATTGTTAGACACATAGGATAACTAAGAGGGGGGTGAATCAATTTGTACATTAAAACCTTCAAACTCTCATAAAAATTCAAACCCTTATTAATATTTAAACCCTTATTAGCATGAAATAAATGAAACTATAACACATTAACAACCATGCATAGTAGAACACCATATTTACATGGAAAACCCTAATCAAGGGAAAACCACAATGAGGATCAACTCTATATTTAAAATTTTATTACAATTGGCTCATTGTGGGAAGGAGTCACTACCCAAAGGACTCACTATCCAAAAGAAAAGAAAGGACTCACTACCAAGGGCTCACTGCCAAAAATAAAGGGATTTGAAGAAGGCTATTACAGGGAGGTCCACTACCTTAGAGCAATAAGATAATCCACCACAACAACTATACACTATCTATAACCTTCATCTCACTATCTCAAATAACTTATAGCACATTGAAAGTGTATCTACACATCTTTCTCACTACTTTGGTAGCATTAAGTATTCAAGCTCACACTCAAGTCTCAACATACAATAAGATTTTGAACCAAATACCTCATCTCACACTTGACCTTGTATATATATCATCTATAACCTCAAAAATCTCTTCAAGTCAGCCTCAATGAAATGTGTGTACCTCAAATGTGCAATCACCAAATAGATCACTACCAAAAACTTCCACAATGGAAAGAAGTGAAAGAAAACCACACTAAGGGTTAACCAGGACCCAGATCTACACTCACATACCACACTTCCAAAAATAATGAAGCACCTCCACACACAACACCAAAATGCCAATCCAACCAAACTAACTTAAACACTTATCATGTAATCACATTCACCCTCTTAGGTTTGGAGATAACTTGTTGACCAATTAGCAACCTTATAAAAACTTTTGGAATATTTCAACATCAATGAAATATCCAACACTATTTTTACAACTACATAAAACTGAAGAAAATTATCATTCTCTACAATTAGTCAAACTACCACCACATACAACTCATGAAATCAATATTATGAAAATTTTAGTATATTCTACCCTAGTTAGGCTAACTTAAGCCTAGTTAGGTGTTGGAGTGAACCCTTGACGCATTCCCCATGAGATGTCAATGTTGCTGAAGGTGTCTTGAGAAGTGTCCAATCCCTCTTGATACCTCTCTCTCTCGCATAGAGGAGATCAATTCACCACCACTGTAGGATAAGGAGTCCTCTTCTCATTCCATGGCACATGTGCCTATTCTTAAGGCATGTGTGCTTATTCTTGTGCTATGTAGTTGTTCATCCTCATACTATAAATTGAGGGTTTGAGTTCTCTATTCGATGGGTCAGCTAATACAATTCTTTTCATTGTGTTCATTGTGCTTGTTTCTCATCTCCATGATCTCCTAATTCTAATATGGTATTAGAGCATAGGTGGAGATATTTGCAACCCAATTAGGTCAATCAATTCGATTGTATTTTTTTTGTTTTGATTTTCTCTATGTTAAAATTTACAAGGAACTCAAAAGGCCCCAAATCTAAGCAGCAAGGTGTCTTCAGACATGAAGGATAGATATTTTAGTCATAATTTCCTACTAGCAAGCATCTGAATTGAAGGTTAAGGCTGCACCATTTGTTTTTAAATAGAAGAAAATTTGTATCTTCTAAGGCCGAAAGAAAATCTCTACTCACCGTAGGAAGACTGGCGTGAATATGAAGAAATCAATTTGAATAGAGCCTGACCGGAAAACCTGACCGACACATTTGGAGGCAATGATTTTCATCCCGAAGGTTGCAATCTATAGTGATTTACACTAGCTACGAGTTTCATGTGAAATCTGTGGAATTGCAAATTAAAGGGCGATTTTGCAGGTTTGAATTTTCTCATGGAAGGTTGAAGTCACTCTCTAGTAGGCCAATATCCCTCTATACCTATCACAGATTCTTGTATCTGTGGTGGCGTTGAAATCTTTGACCACGTTTTTGTTGTGAAAGGCAACAATCTGCATCCAACAAACCCATGCGTTTGTGTTGTTTGCATATGCAAATGGGATAAGCCGGGATTAATCTTATCTACAACCTCCACTCAATCATGCTCGCAAGGTGAATAGGATGGGAGTGTAACCTAATGCTTCATTTTTCCCCATGTGATGTGTCTTTCGTTTGCAGGCTGCAATTTACTTTGTGGTAGGCTGCAATTTTTATTTGGCACGATTTTTTATTTTGAGGCATCAAATTGTTATTTGAAGGCCTGCAGATCTTCATTTGCAAGCTTTGAAAGCTTTGTCCATCTAGAGTACACTCTAGTGTTTGTAGTTTTTTGGGTGCCACATTGAACATAGCATCCTTGCTAGAAACTACACGACCTAACTATTAAGTTTCGCTTTCTACCAACTATTTTTAAGGATCTTTGCCAAGAAGACTCAATCTCTGACAATTGGAAACATATTCGCCAATGATAGCATCCCTTCTCCTTATGCAGTTGTTTTCCAGGCGGGTAAGAAGAGAAGTGGGAACGAAGGCCGAAGAAGAAGCTCCACACCACAGTACTCAGTCAACTCTTCGACGGCCTCCATCAATATCGACCTTTGGCTGCAAGTTATATACATACTTGTAATCCTTAATCAATGCCTTAGATTTTTTTTGGACATTTAATACACACACAAATGGTTGGATGTGGCTTTGACCTCGTCAATCTCCCTAAATAATTGGTCACTCTTCCTTGTGTTGTTGTTTAGTTTAACATTAAATGCTATTTAATATGTTAACATTTAATTATAACAATGATATATATGTTAAACCCATAGAGTTTACACAATATTGGTCTATTCATTAAGGGGAGGGGTAATTTTATGTTTTTTCATAATTGGAAAAAATGAGGATCATATGGGGTTTGTAAAATGCAGTCAACTTATAAAGTGCCACTTTTCTGTTATTTTCTTTGGGGAGATTATACAGGGCATTTTATAATTAAAGAACTGAAATAAAGTTCCAAAGGGGGTAATTATGTAGTCTGAAAATGGGAATTAGAAATCATCCATCTGTCATCAATTTGGGAGAAGGAAACTATAAGTCTGAGTGTGATGGAATCCTAAAGAACTGTTGATAGATCTATTTATGACCACATTTATTTGGGGTAAAAACACAAATTTATGTTACACTTTCAGCCAACTTATCAGCACAACTTAATTTAAGTATTTCTAACTAAAAATCAATTTTGGTCAAACATACAATCTAGTAAGATTCATTCTAGCTAAGTTAGATACTTCCACAACTTTCTCAATTAAAATTGTTGGCTAAAAATTTATGGAGCAACACTTTGACTCCAATTTACCAAAAAAATAAATTAATTGACAAACTTGAAGTTTTAATAACACCTACTAATGTAAATAACATTTTTAAAAAATATAAAAAATACCATTTTGTAGATCCATAAGTGTAGTTTTCAAAAATATATTTATTTTAATATTTTAATTATTATTTATATTTTATATTTTATTTTTACTAGAAGTAGGTTATCAACTCAAAATATTAGGTTGATTTCATGCCGAGGAAAAGTACTAAAACTTATGAAAAAAATAATAAAATAATATGATGCACTAGATAAAAGAATATATTTCAAGATGCTATAATTTTTTTCCATTTTAGATAAATATTTAATATGAAAGTTGACATCCGATGGAAACAATTATTTTTTGATTCACACACATTTTAATATTTATATAAAAATATATATTTATCAAAATTGGAAATAAATATATCCATGCACTAATGTTTCAAGTTATAAATACACAAAAAAATTGAAAGAAGAAAAAAATTACTATAAAAAGTTTGATGTCTCATGCAACTTTACTTTTTAGCATTTTATCAACAACTAAATTATAGTGTTAATTTAATAAAAACTAGTTTAAAATAATTTTTTAATTTTTTTAAAATACAAACAAAAATATACTAAAAAATACATATTCTACTAGTTTACGTCATTTCAAATTTCAAAACATATATGCCACTTTTTAGTGATTCAAGTTTAAAAGTTGGATCAGTGTTGGTTGTTTCCTTTATAAAGTGTGACACAACTTTGTGCTTTTTCCCTTTGGACTTATTCTTGAACCTATTACATGTTGGCAGAAATATGTATGGGAAAGTAGAAATGATCATATCTTAGGATTAATCAGTTTAAGTATTGGGGACCACACATCATGGTCTCTATCACATATTAGGTTCCCTCGCACTCTCTAGACCACTCTATGGGAAATATATGGAGATCCCACTAAACCTTCATTCCCAAATAATCCCACTCATCATCTTGCAGTGGTGGCAAGTTACTCTCCTATATGCAAGCGAGAGGTGTCAAGAGGGATTGGACACCCCTCAAGACACCTTCAACAACCTTTACACCTCTAATTAGGAGATCATGGAGATGAGAAATAAGCACAATGAACACAATGAAAAGAAGTGTATTAGCTAACCCATTGAATAGAGAGCTCAAACTCTCAATTTATAGTATGAGGATGAGCAACTACATAGCACAAGAATAGGCACACATGCCTTAAGAATAGATTACGTGTTCATGGAGATGAGAAACAAGCATAGTGAACAGAATGAAAAGAATTGTATTACTAAACCATTGAATAGAGAGCTCAAACCCTCAATTTATAGTATAAGGATGAGCAACTACATAGCACAAGAATAGGCACACATGCCTTAAGAATAGGCACAGGTGCAATGGAATTATGAGAAGACTCCTCATCTTGCAGTGGTGGAAAGTATATCTCCTCTATGTAAGGGAGAGGTGTCAAGAGGGATTGGAAACCTCTCAATACACCTTCAACAACCTTGACACCTAATGGGGAATGAGTCAAGGGTTCACTCCAACACCTAACTAGGCTTAAGTAAGCCTAACTAGGGTAGAATACACTAACAAAAATAAATAAAGAACAGACCATCTGAGCGAAGATAGATACAAACAATATGAGAATATTCTCAAATCCACAAGACAAGAAACTTCAACATCGAGAAATGCATAATAGTTCCATTTTTCCCAAACAATATGCTTTTGAGGCCAACCAATATCAAACACATCTTCCACTTTCCTATGATCCAGAACCTAAAACTCTAGATATAACACCTTTGAACACCTTTGATCATCACATCCAAACCATACAGGTAGATATTCAAGACTATAGAAATGCATAGCGCAATAAAGAACACACCTCTATAACCTTCTACTCTCATTAAGAAAATTTTCTCAAAAACACTTAGAAACCAAGTGAAAATGGTGCACATACAACACTTTCTTAGCACCACAAACACGTTCACAACATCTACAACACCTCAATATTTGCAAACACTTATGCCATCACTTGCTCATCATATCCACACTAGAGGTTGACATTAAACTTCACAAACATGACACTCAATACCACAACCACACTAGAGATTGACATCTCATCAACACCACACTACTAAAAAACATGTTTACTATACTAGAGGTTGACATTAATGACAACAGAAACTATAACATAGTGCAACAAAAATTTTATCTCCACATGTCTTGGAGTAGAGGGCCATCTTGTATTTTTTTGTAGATATAATTGGAAAGGAATTGTAAAATATTCAAGGGAGAGGGATTGGTTTCACTTCAGGTTTAGAAAAGGGTCCTTGTCATGGTTCAAGAAACTATCTAGGCTAGGTGTGTAATGGATACCCCTCTTGGATTTTATGAGTTGGTGGTGATGAAGGAATAGGGTTCAGTTGGAAGTGGCTCGAGGTAGGCTTGTTTGATAGGGAGGAGACCTCCTAGAAGGAAGATCAAGCAAGAAGGAGGATGGTAATTGCCTCCTGCTAGTGTCCTAAGCATAAACATTGAAGATTCCTCTAGAGATAGTCCTATTTTTGTTTGATTTTGTGGTGTTGGTAGAGATAGTTCAAGAAATTCCCTTTTCTTCTTATCCAATTTTTAGAGACATCAAACTAATAATTTTATGGAGGCTCTTGCTATCCTTATTTCCCTAGAGAATGGGTGCCATCTTGGATGGTGTATGTTCATTTGTGAGTTGAATTCAAAGATATTTGAAACTGTATTGAATAAGAAAAAATTGGAACGGGTGAATTGGTAATTGGATTCACTAGTTTATCAGATTCATAAGATTAGTAATTCTCTAGAATTGGATTATTTTATCGATATCCCTAGAGAGTGAAACAATGTTGTGGATTTTTTGGGAACACGGGCTTTTAAGATTAGGGGTTAGTGGCATGTCGATGGATAGGAGATTCTTCCCTTGGAATGTTCCCAAAGATTGAATATATTGATTTAGGAGGATAATCTTGGACCTTGCAAGTGGTTGATGGGTTTTAAGTGGTTTTTGTTCTCTATTTTCTTGGCTTTTGTTTTCCAAGTTGAGCTTGGTTGGTCTCTATTGTTTGACCTTTATTTCTTTGTTTGTAATATTTTTTTTTTGAGAGAATACATTTTTACCCCTTTTAAAAAAATAAAAATTAATAAATAACGAATATTTATAATTTATAAATTTAATGTTTATAATAATTTTAAAATTAATTTATTGCACGAATTTATAACATATCTTCTATTTAAACTATATAATATGATTGAAATGTTTGAAAATATATCATGAATCATCCAATTTCCCAAACTGAGTAAGATTGAAAGTAGAAGATGTTGGAAATTTTTTTTTGAGAAACATCTTTTGTTTCAAAATTACTTTGTAGGTTTGTGAATAATCTACCTTTTGGTGGGGATTGTTCCTACATTTCAATTTTCATAAATTAGAGTATAAAATTTTATTAAATGTCGCATACAATAATTAAATATCTATGGATATGTATAACTTATAAATTTAATAAAAAAAGATATAAATATGTATAGATCAAGTTGTTAACATGAAATATATCTTAAAATGTTGAATTTTACTGTTTAAAAAAATTAAAACATCAAGTAGAGATGTTCGAAGTTCAAAGATTAGTCATGGAGGATCAAAAGCAATCTATATCTAAATTAAAGGACTGTAGAAAACTAATATATATTAAGAATGAAAAACTCAAGAATTACACTTATTTATATTCTATTAAAAGTTTTGCTTTGATTACCAACTTAAAGAAAAAACAATAAATAATTTCAAAATAAAAGAAAACAACAAATAATATCAAGCTATTTATTTGAAATAAGGTATTTTAGTTTTGTCTATCACAAAAAAGTAATATTATTGATGGGCTTGTATTATATATATATATATATTCATTAATATATTTTTCCTATATTCTAACAATATTTCATAAAATAAGATTCAAATCACTTACTAACTAGCAGTCGCATGCAAAAGCGTGCAATGATCAACCAATAGGGTGCACTACATATGGCTATTGTGTAATGTCCCCTTCTAGTTGACATTGACATATCAGCAGGATTAGCCTATTACCGGCTCTCGTAGGCTAATGAGGCATGGTGAGAGAGTCATTCTACAGTCACTTGGTGATTGCTTGGCTCAGTGTTTGATTGGAGTAAGGTTTTCCATTATATTTCACCATTATTTCTAATTATGGAAACCTTATTTTATAATTTGATGTTGAGATGCACTTTATTAATAATATAATATTTTAATATTTCATAAAGTGCAAAAACATTAAAATATACTAGAATCTTCTAGAAGTCAATGGATAATATTATTTTATTAAGGACAACCTCTAGAGGAAATGCATAAATAGACCTTGAGGTCTCACCATTTGAGCATCTAGATTTGATGAATTATTGATTGGTGAATTCTTCTTGAGTATTTGTGGAGCCAAGTGGTTTGCAGATAATCAGATTGTCTTTGGGAACGAAAACTCCCATTGATAGCAATTTTGAGGGTGTGAAATATCACCTGAATTATTGCAGATTGGAGGTGATATTTCAGTCACTTCATTAGGGCAAAAATTTGTGGCCTAAGGCCAATTTTGAAGACCTCGATTATAGGAGTTGGCTGGCATTGAAGAATGGTGTCTTGTGGCATCGAATCTTTGAAGGGAAAGGTCACATCTACATTGGGAAATCTAAAGCCAAGTCTGAAGCCAAAATAGGGACGCCATTGGAGGAGCATTTTAATTCATTCCAGCTCATAACCAGATCGATTCCTCTTGGAGATTGGTGCACCTCATTTCCAGGGTTATGTTGATCATGTTAGAAGTTATTGGAGGCTTGGAGGGTTAGCTGATTATTTTATTTCATCATTTCTAGTCAAAACAGGGGCGACTTCTTCATAAATTTGCATTGGCTGCATATGGCCTTCAACTTCCAGAATATTCACTGCTTCTTCATTGGGAATACAAGGCAACTCCTAAACCAAGTTCTTTGTTATTTTCATGCATGTTAGATGACAGTTAGCTGCACAATAGGAGGTACGGCTGTAGATGACAGTCTGCTTCAAACTTAAGCATTAATTCATATGTATTAGCCAAGAGTCTTGGTTGTTTGACATTAGCTTTGTATTGAAGTATTCATAATAATGGAGATATAAGTAGCTGATTTTTAATAGATACTCTTGCAAATGGAATTGTAAATGATATGATGCATGGCAAGTGTTTTATAGAATGTCTTTTTGCTGTAGCTAGTCTTTGCATACCTAGTTTCCCATATATTTGCATAAAAATCCAAAAAGAATTGCATTTTTGCATATAGTTCAAATTGTAGGTATTGAAAGGGTATTTAAATCAGTATTAGCATCCATTTCTATAAAGTTACTTCAAACTGAAACACTACATCAGCCAGCGACAAGGTTGCATATAAACTATTTGATGAAATTACAAATAGCAATTAGGGAAAAATTATGGTCAGTTTTGAGTCAGGCTCATTACAGTGGTATCAAAGCGGTTTCCTACCATCCTTTGGGTCAGAAATTGTCTTCATTTATTCAAAAAAGTGATAGAACTAAGAGATATATAGCTAGAGAAGAAGGGAAGCAAACGCAAGACACCTTTTCAGCAGTTGTTGCAGCAAGGGACAAAGAGATTAGTGGTCCTATGGAAGAAAGAAGAGAGGTAATTCCTCCTAGAAATGGAAAAGATGGTGATAGAGAGGTACTTGATACTTTGAGGGGTCTAAGGGATGATCAACAGCAGGTATCTGGGGTACTTTAGTGGCTTGAAAACACTCTACAACAATTGATCTTACCTAGAAGGCAGCCCCAAGATCATGAAGATGATAGGAGCATAGCAGGTTCAAGGAGAGTACAAAGGGCATCTTCTCGCACTATAGATAGACCTACATGACCCACTTTCCTGAGGGAAGAATGTACAGTAGAAGAGCATGTTGAAGATGTTAAGGTGCCTACCTTCGTTGATGCATATATGGCTGCTCATGATGAATGGCAACTATTGACACCAGAAGCTTGAGAGCTTATGCATTTTGATCATTTTGTACAAACAAGGATGGACTACTATAGGTCTCAACAGGAGAAGAGACCTCAGAATCAGAATAAGGACCTTAAGAAAGCTACTAATAAGATCACATTGTCCATGTTTGATGGTAGTGGCAAGATTACTACACAGTCATGGATTCATAATTTGGATACCTTATTGGCTCTTCAACCCATGACAGAAGAAGAAGCCATCACGTTTGCCACTTTGCACCTAGAAGGAGCAGCACACAAATGGTGGTATCATGGATTGGTAACATTACAACATAATCAGATTACATCCTATCAAGAGTTTTTGGACAGACTTGTGGAATGTTTTGATAGGAAAGATCCAGAATCATACTTTAGGGATTTGGCCCAACTCAAGAAAATTGGAAGTCTAGAGAGTTACATTGGAGATTTCCATAAATTATCGGTGATGGTTCCTAACATCTCAGAGAGATGGTTGGTGGTGCTATTTATTGAAGGATTAATGGAGCCTATGAGAGGATGTGTAAAAGCCTTTGATCCTCCTACCCTTCAGGAGGCTATGAAGAAGGCTAGAAGTATGGAACTGTCAACCCCACAGAATAAGTTTGTATCAAAAGGATCTTCTTCGTATCGAGATAATAAATATTTCTTTAAGAAGAAGAACAAACCAGATTTCAAGGGAAAATCAGCAACACCTTTGGATCATGACACACTGAACGAACTAAGGAATAAGTTGTGTTTCTATTGTAAGGGGCCTTATGATGCAAATCATGATTGTCCCTTGAGACCAAAGGGAAAGGCTAATAGGGTAATGTGGGCATATTATGAAGACTCTAAATGGGTATGTGCAGGATCATGGTATGCCAAAAAGTGGCAATATTTGTAGGGTATGTGGCTGACAACTTTTTTTTCACCCAAAATTAATGAAACGAAAAGGGTTTTAAGAGGAGATTCTCAACTTTCCAAAAATATAAATTATGATTTAATTTGAATTAAATAAATAATTATTATTCATTTTCTATTAGAATTACGACTAAAGTCCTAATCGATAGGCTGATTGAAAAACATCTATAACTTTCAAACAGTATCATATTTTGAATCCAAAACATGTGTCACATTCTATGCTTTACATACTATAGGATTAAAAAGAAAAATTAAATTTCATAAATTTTGACCAAGTTAAGGTGGGGTGGGGCGAGTTTTATATTTTCTAAAAGTTGTAATAAAAAATTCATAATTAATTATTTACTTGGAAAAAATTACAAAAAAATATGCATCACATCGGACATGAGTTCTCTACTTATATATAAAATCTTACAAAAAATATTATCATTTTATTATGGTTAGGGTGGTCAGACGGACACCTACTTCTTATTTTTCCAAATTTAAGTACTCTGCATTGAAATTTCAAATTTTCACCAAATAGATTTTATTTATTTTTAAATAAACCTAGTATTTTAGAAACTAAATTCAATTTTCTACAAATTCTATTCTTACATATTTTTGAAATAATATAGATAACTTATTCAAATATTTATGTCAAGTTGCCTACCACCGATTTTTCTAATTTTTTTGCCACTTAAGGGCCTGTTTGGCATACCATGATCCTGCACATGCCCAAATCAGAGAAATCAGATCATCAATCTGATTCTGAAGACTTAGGAGTAGAGCAGGAGGAAGAAAATCATGAAAGTGAAGAGGAACATGAAGGAGCAACAAGGAAACATGATGCACACATCACTAGTATCTAACAAGAGGGTTCATTTAGGATGTGTGGGGTCCTAGCAGGGCAAAAGATAATCACTCTTCTTGATACAGGGGCAACTCACAACTTCATTGATGCCCGTTTGGTTGATAGGAGAGGCATCAAGATAGAGGAATTTGAGGGAATAATGGTTAAGGTTGTTGATGGCTATACCCTCAAATGTGAGAAGAGAATTTTGGACTTGCCCATACACTTGAACAACTACGAGTTCAAGACGGACTTCTATGTAGTGAACATGGGTGATACTAACATGGTGCTTGGCATGAGATGGTTACATGATATTGGGAAATTCACCCTTGAGCTTAGAGAGATGGAGATGTCTTTCCAGGTTGATGGAAAGACTCATGTTCTTAAGGCAATTCGAGACTCTAGTTTTAGGATGATCTTCATTCAGGAGGATGGTGAGGCTAGTAAGACATGATATGTTAGAGTGCATAGCAGAATGTGTGTCGATGCCTAAACAAGGGGAACAATAGAAACCAGAGTACCATCTAGATTTCCAGGAGTTAAGGGTTAAGCATACAAAGGTGTTTGGTGATATTCCTATAGGTAGACCTCTAGATCGAGGGATTGAATATATCGTCGAGTTGGAGGGCACCAAGCCTGTCATAGTCACTCCATACAGACATCCCAAACGACTCAAGGATGAAATTGAAAAGACAATTAATGAGTTGCTGGCCATGGGACATATTAGACCAAGTAAGTCTCCTTTTGCATCTTCAGTAGTGCTGGTTAAGAAAAAAGATGGTACATTGCGAATGTGTATTGATTACAAAATTTTGAATAAGCGAACAATAAAGAACAGATATCCCATCCCTAGAATCGATGAGTTAATAGATGAGTTACATGGTGCACGTTTCTTCTCCAAAATTGATCTGAGGTCTGGTTATCATTAGATTTGGGTTAGGGAATAAGACATTGAGAAGACTGCATTTAGGTGCCATTATGGGCATTTTGAGTTTATGGTTATACCATTTGGATTAACCAATGCTCCAACAACATTTCAGTCTACAATGAACTGGGTCTTCCATTCACAGTTGACATAGTGTTGGGAATTTTGGGGAAAGAGTCCTTGTATGCAAAGGAGTCTAAGTGTGACTTAGGGATGACAAAATTACTATATCTTGGTCACATCATCAGTTCTGAGGGGGTACGTATGGATCCTGAAAAGATTAAGGCAATTGTTGAATGGCCTACAATAGTGAATCTTATTAAGCTCGGAGGATTTTTGGATTTGTGTGGAATCTACCATAGATTTGTTAATGGATATTCGTGCCATGCAGCACCACTCATAGACTTGACCAAGAAAGGGGCTTTCGTTTAGACTCCAAAGGTGCAAGATTGCTTTGAGATTTTCAAACTAATCATGACTACATGCCCAGTGCTTGCTTTTCCAGATCTTTCTAAACCCTTTGAGCTACAATGTGATGTTTTAGGTGAGGGAATTGGTGCAGTCCTTATGCAGGACAAACATCTAATTGCTTTTGAGAGTCGGAAGCTTCGTGGTCCAGAGAGGGGATATAGTATATATGATAAGGAGATGTTGGCCATTATGCATGCATTGGCCAAATTTAGACAGTATTTGGTGGGCAACAAATTTGTGGTTAAGACAGACCACAACAGCTTGAGGCACTTCTTAGGGCAACAGGATCTTAATGATCGTCAACAAAAATGGGTGAGTAAGCTACAATCGTATGACTTTGATATTTCCTTTTTTAAAGGAACACAAAATATTGTGGCCGATACTTTATCCCGACGTCCCCACTTAAGCTCTATGATAGGGATTGTGGAAGATTTGAGGCACCTGATTATGGCAAAGTATGTTAAGGATAGTTGGGCTACAGGGATTGTTGATGGATCAGTTCAAGATGATAGGTACATAGTTGTAAATGATATTATCATTTACAAAGGGAGGATCTATTTGATTCCAAGATCAGAAATGAAAATCACCATTTTGAGGGCCTTCCATGATGCACCTATGGCAGGACATCTTGAATTTTTCAAAACTTATAAACAGGTGTGAGAGAGGTTTACATGGAAAGGCCTTAAATCAGATGTATTGCAGTATGTTAGAGAATGTCCTATTTGTCAGCAAAATAAATAGGAGCACACACACCCTATAGGCTTACTTCAGCCACTTCCAATCCTTGATAGGAAGTGGGAGTGTTTGTCGATGGACTTCATCACTGGCTTGCCGAAAGCCTAGGGGCGAGATTGTATCCATGTGGTTGTAGATCATTTGACTAAATTTGCTCACTTCTTTTCGATCACATCTAAATATACAACTATTTAGGTAGCAGAGTTGTTCTTCTAGGAGGTATTCAGATTGCATGGGCTACCTCGAAACATTGTCAGTGATAGAGATAATCGATTCATGAGCCACTTTTGGCAGGAGCTATTCAGGTTATGTGGGACAGAACTCTCTTCAAGCACTAGTTAGCGCCCACAGACTGATGGACAGACATAAATAGTAAATAAATGGGTGGAAGGGTATTTGAGGAACTACACTGCACGACAATAGAAGGGGTGGGTCAAGTGGCTATATCTTTGTGAGTATTGCTACAATACCACTTACCATCTCTCTATTTAGATGACACCATTCATGGCCTTGTATGGATATGATGCGCCTAATTTCCTAGACCTCTTATTGAGTGACAGTCGTGTCTCTAGCGCTGGTGATCTCTTACAGGATAATCAGGACATTATGAGGGCTTTATGAGAAAACATTCAAAAGGCACAAAACCAACAAAAGCAGTATGTAGATTAGAAGAGGGTTGAGCACTCCTTCGAGGTTGGTGATATGGTGTATTTGATGTTGCATCCTTACAGGCAGTCCACTCTTAAGAGGAGCGGAGCAGAAAAGCTTAAGCCAAATTACTATGGTCCTTTCAGGATTATAAAGAGGGTAGGAGAATTGGCTTATGAGTTGGAATTGCTTGCTAAGAGTAGCGTGCATAATATATTCCATGTATCTTGCCTCAAGAAGGCATTGGGACACCGTGTAGTTCCCTCCACGACATTGCCACCATTAAATGAGGGAAAACTAATTTTGGTGCCAGAGGCTGTATTGGATGTATGTGAGAAGACTGCGCGGAAATGAGTTATTGGTGAATACTTGATCAAGTGGAAGGACTTACTAGTTGAGGATGTGACATGGGAGAGTGAGGAGATCTTGCAGCATCCTGAATTTAGATTGCTTGGGGACAAGCAATTTCAAGAGGGGCAGACTGTAATGTCCCCTTCTAGTTGACATTGACATATCTGCAGGATTAGCCTATTAACGACTCTCGTAGGCTAATGAGGCATGGTGAGAGAGTCATTTTGCAGTCACTTGGTGATTACTTGGCTCAGTTTTTGATTGGAGTAAGGTTTTCCATTATATTTCATCATTATTTCTAACTATGGAAACCTTATTTTATAATTTGATGTTGAGATGCACTTTATTAATAATATAATATTTTAATATTTCATAAAGTGCAAAAAGATTAAAATATACTGGAATCTTCTAGAAGTCAAAGGATAATATTATTTTATTGAGGCCAACCTCTAGAGGAAATGCATAAATAGACCTTGAGGTCTCACCATTTGAGCATCCAGATTTGATGAATTGTTGATTGGTGAATTCTTCTTGAGTATTTGTGGAGCCAAGTGGTCTACAGATAATCAGATTGTCTTTGGGAATGAAAAGTCCCATTGATAGCAATTTTGAGGGTGTGAAATATCACCTAAATTATTGTAGATTGGAGGTGATATTTCAGTCACTTCATTAGGGCAAAAATTTGTCGTCTAAGGCCAATTTTGAAGACTATGATTATAGGAGTTGGCTGGCATTGAAGAATAGTGTCTTGTGGCATCGAATCTTTGAAGGGAAAGGTCACATCTACATTGGGAAATCTGAAGCCAAGTTTGAAGCCAAAATAGGGATGCCATTGGAGGAGCATTTTAATTCATTCTAGCTCATAACTAGATCGATTCCTCTTGGAGATTAGTGTGCCTCATTTCCAGGGTTATGTTGATCATGTTAGAAGTTATTGGAGGCTTGGAGGGTTAGCAGATTATTTTATTTCATCATTTCTAGTCAGAACAGGGGCAACTTCTTCAGAAATTCGGATTGGCTGCATATGGTCTTCAACTTCTAGAATATTCACTGCTTCTTCATTGGGAATACAAGGCGGCTCCTAAACCAGGTTATTTGTTATTTTCATGCATGTTAGATGACAATTAGCTACATAATATGAGGTACGGTTGTAGATGACAGTTTGCTTCAGACTTAAGCATTAATTCATATGTATTAGCCAAGAGTCTTGGCTATTTGACATTAGCTTTGTATTGAAGTATTCATAATAATGGAGATGTAAGTAGCTGATTTTTAATAGATACTCTTGTAAATGGAATTGTAAATTATTTGATGCATGGCAAGTGTTTTACAAAATGTCTTTCTGCTGTAGCTAGTCTTTGCATACCTAGTTTCCCATATATTTGCATAAAAATCCAAAAAGAATTGCATTTTTGCATATAGATAAGATTTTAGGCATTGAAGGGGTATTTAAATCAGTCTTAGCATCCATTTCTATCAAGTTACTTCAAACTAAAACACTACATCAGCCAGCTACAAGGTTGCATATAAACTCTTTGACGAAATTACAAATAGCAATTAGGGCAAAATTGTGGTCAGTTTTGAGTCAGGCTCATTACATATTGATGGAGTAGGAAGTGGGGGAGTTTTTTTTTATTGGGTGCAATCAAATGTGTAAATAGGCAATATGAAACAATGTAAAGTTAGTTCATATTAGAAGGTGGATCTTATGAATTTGAACTCTATATACAATTTAAAGTTACAAACAAAATAATTTTCACTCAAAGATTAATTTTTTATATATATTAATTCAATATGAGCATTGTAAAGTATTATAAACTAGAATATGACATTAAGAATTACTTGCATAAAAATGGGGAATTGGTTTTTGTGTTTTAGAATGAAAATTTATTAGTTGAAATGTAGTGTTGGGTATGTGCAGGATCATGATGGGCCAAAAAGTGGCAATATGATGGGTATTTGTAGGGTATGTGGCTGATGACTTTTTTTTAACCCAAAATTGATGAAATGAAAAGGGTTTTGAAAGGAGATTCTTAGCTTTCCACCAATATAAATTATATTTTACTTTGAATTTAATAAATAATTATTATTCATTTTCTATTTGAATTATAACTAAAGTCCTAATTGATAGGCTAATTGAAAAACATCTACATCTATCAAATGGTATCACATTTTTTGAATCCAAAACATGCATCACATTATATTCTTTGCATACTATAGGATTAAAAAAAAAATGAATTTCATGAAGTTTTGACCAAGTTAACGTGGTCAGACATACGAGTTTTTTATATTTTTTAAAATTTGTAATAAAAAATTCATAATTAATTATTTACTTGGAAAAAAATTACAAAAAAATATGTATGACATCCGGACACGATTCCTCTACTTATGTATAAAATATTATAAAAAAATATTATCATTTTACGGTGGTTAGGGTGGTCAAACAGACACCTACTTCTTATTTTTCCTTGAAATTTAAGTACTCTGCATTGAAATTTCAAATTTTCACCAAATAGATTTTTTTAAAGAAACCTAGTACTTTAGAAACTACATTCAATTTTCTACAGATTCTATTCTTACATATTTTTGAAATAATATTGATAACTTATTCAAATTTTTACGTCAAGTTGCCTAGCTTTGATTTTTCTAAAAATTTTGCCACTTAATGGCCTATTTTCTCCATGACGATCCTGCACATACCCTGCCCCATCCTACGAACCCCAAAGGTCAAACAATGCAATAAAATTTACTGCATAATTTTTTTAAAAAAAGTCAACATTTATGAAATGCACATTAAGTTATGACACAAAATTCATTTAAACAAATCCACTATCACTTACGTCCCTTAGGGTACACGAGGAGACATTATGAAACCTAAACCCATACAATGGTGATAAAGAATGAAAACCAAAATATAAACCATGACAAAGTGTATGATTACAATTGTAACACATACATTAAAATTCATCAATAAGAATCCATCCACTGAAGTAACCACATCATATAAAAAATTAACATAATCCTAATAATGACAAACACACTATCAACATAAGAAATTAATGGAGCATATCTGCACACATAGAACACATCAAATAACAACTTCCATGGATCAATATCCACACAAGGTTTATAGAGGATAGAATAATTTATTGTATCCATTTCAAATTACATTACAATGTTCAAGAATTACAGTGATACAAAAGTGTCCCCCAACATGGACGGGAACCATATAACTAGATAGAATGATACAACTAAGTAGATAATTACAAAGTACAATAACTGGCTCCAAGTTAGATACAATTCTGGAGTCACCACAAGTAGAACAAATATGTACCTCTCGATCCTCAACTGGGGACCCAATGGGATGCTTAGCAGATTCAACCCGACCATGTGGGTCCGAAGACCCACCCCTCATGCCAAGGAATTGAAAAGAAAGAATCCTAAACTGAGATCAACCAACAGATAAACACAAAACACAACAAAAATCACAAGTAACAAGGATACAAGAATATTAACAACATCAAAAGATCACTTTCAAAACATAACAACAATAAGCCACTTCCAAAACATAGCAATAGTAAATCACAAAACATATCATCAATAGATCACTTCCAGAGGCTTGCAAAAATAACCAATTGTAAGGGGTACTAGGGGAGAGTTTCATTGCATAGTCCTACATGGGTTATCCTAGCCCTTCCTCTAGGCACCAACTCATCCTGTCTACCTAAGTTGTCGACCCCCATCTATGGTTATCTTGGGCCTTCCTCCTGCATAAGGCAATGGCCCCATAGGGTGACTCATTTGAAGCCATTAACCTCTCATGAGGACAAGGTAAAGACCTTGCCAACCATGGCCTTCTCAGCCCATCCTTAATCTATGAAAGCCCTAATGGGTGGATGAGGCATCCTTATTTATCTTGTTAATGTGTATTTCTACCCAAACCCACTAAGTTAATTTTAATTACGTTATCACTTTTAACACTAACTCTTGCATGGGTTATCCAGGCTTCCCTTTTAAGCGTCGACCCCCATGAAGAGACACTCTCCCTAGAAACCCAAATAACAAAACCAAAGCATCAAGGGGTTGTACCAATACTGCAAAAAAAACTGAACCACAAGGTTGAAACACACGTGAAGCATATACCATCTCTCTAATAGCCACATACATAGTTTCTCACAAAATTATGTACAACCCATATATGAACTCAAAATCACAATGTATGATCAAAATTTGGGAACAAACCAATCCATGAAGAATCAATATGAAACAAGATTACCCTTGCCTCTAGAAGCCTACTAATCAAGGTTCATCAATGGAGTATAAATTCAAAGGAGAAAAGATCACATTCAACAAAGAAACATAAACATCATAGTCAAGCATTGCACTAGAATCCAACATACCCCACCACAAAATCAATTAATAAGATCTCCATAAATTAAAACAGCCCAAGAGAAAGGCTTATTGAAAGAAATGAAACCAACCAGACAAACCCTTCAACACACAATTTACAAATCAACAAGTGTAGAATTATGAGTGGCAACATCACAAAGAAATCTTCAAACTCAACCAAAACTAACATAATCAACTTAGTACCAAATCAACCTCAAATACCAAAAATAAAATCAACCAACAGACATCCTAGGGAAACCTCCATTTTCCCCTCACATGATACCCAACCCAAAATTACCCAAAAAACTTACCATATGACTACAAAACAACTTAAACAAAATCAACAATCATGACAACAATAGCAATCAACCAATTCACAACTTAATTCAAGAGTCAATCCAATAAATCAACATGAACAACCAATCAAAATCTTCTCATTTTCACTAGTCAAATGCTTATATAATGCGAGAAATTATTCAAGCATTACAACCACATAACAAGACACAAACAATCAATTAATTATTACCATGAGGACATTCGTGACTCATAAGACATTAATAGTAAACTACGTAATAACGTAATAAGCAATGACCAAAACAAGTCTATAATGAATACATGCTTAAGCTATTGATATTAGTTTTGAGTAACAACATTCTGCTAATTATTCCTTAATCCACTATATGGATAACATATAAATAAATTAACAACTAAACTTTCCTTTCCTTAATAATTTAGTTTTAATCTTCATAATTCAACCATCCATAAAGAAAAATTACTTCCTCTTGCGATTCAACATTTCCAAATTCATTATCTAACATAATCATTTATTTAAAGAGGCAACAATATTATTTTCTCTCATTTATCTACACAAACCATTGTTCTTAATGATAACCATAACATATTTGTACAATCTAGAGTCATTTACTCATATATATGTACCGGTTTTTTTTTTTAATTATTAATTTTATAACTAGCTTACATACATGCACATGCATATTTAAATTTCTACAATAATACATATAACTATATAATTATATATAAAATAAAAATCGCATTACATAGAATAAACGTGAGGGCAATGAAATTAGCAACATGAAAATAATTCCAAGGCCTTAGACTTAACGCACTAAAAAGTAACAAATCTGCAAAAAGAAGACGACAATTGGCCTGAAACAAATTTCATTTATGAAGAGAGCATAAAAGCGGGGTACTCCAAGTGAATAATGAAGGGAACAATGAAATGAAAAATCTATGCATGCTTTGTATGAAAAATCTTTCTATCTTCTAATTGCTTTAAGTCGAAGTCACATCATTCAATTTATATATATATATATATATATAAATATATTTTTAAGTTTAAAATCAAATTACTTTCCACTTTTTAATCTCTACTTTAATAATAATAATGATGTTTATCTTCATTTATTTATCAATTATCTATGAAGGAAAAAATATTCTTTTTCTCATATAAATTTAAAATAATTTTCACATAATAAAATATATAGAGTATTTCTAGTTATTCTATTCTCTTTCTAATTCTAAAACATTCATTTTCATTCCAAAAATATTTCCACTAATTCTAATCATTTCTAAGTTGGATTCATTACAAATAAGCAATATCAACACTTAGTTCTTATCTCAAAATATTACTTTCTTATTTTATTATTTTTACCAATATAACTAATAGACATATCATCCCATTTCTAAGAATACTTTTTATTTTATTTTATTTTTATTTTTTTAACAACATTAAATCACATTATTTAATTTAAATAATTACTAACACTTTTATAAACATACTTCTTTTAGTTACTATTTTAATTTAATAATTAATAATCCAAAAATCAACCATTATAACAAGTTTCTATTTTTGACAACTAAATCGAAACTACACATGCGCTTGCATGACAAAATTAATGTCTTTTAATGTCTTTTCTTGCTTTTATCTTCATTCAACTTAAGTACAAATTTTAATATTTTATCTTCTCTAATATTTTCTCACTTTAAAATTTATTAATTAAATTAAATCATTAAAAAATTCTTATCTTTCCTCATTTAATTCGTTTACTTTCAATTATATTACTTCGATCTTTAAATAATTAACTTCTAATGACAATACAATCAACATTTTTATTTTTTTTAATTTAAAAGAGAGGGGGTAAAAATTTACTGAATCAAATCCAAGATACAACAAAAAAAACCAACAACAACACTACATATTCCTGTCATCCAATAATAATCTCTCCAGGGTCCCAAGATAATCAGGAGGTAACTCATCCCTTCCACTAATATCCTAGCTATCCCCATTCTTTGAGGCCCACTTTGCCAAGTAGCTAGCCACTATTCCATTCTCTAGGGATGTGACAAAAGGAGACAAAATCCAAGGAACTACATACACTTAGAATATGTCTCACCACTGAGGCTAATTGCCAACTAGCATAATCCAAACTCTAGTTGTTCAACATATCCACAGCAATCTAAGAATCTGACTCACAGATAATCCTCCTCCAGCCTAAAGAGCATCCTCACTCAACTGCAATCTTAATAGCAATGGCTTCCATCATATTATTAGAGTGATTCCCTTTGTAAATAGAGAAGAAAAAAATAGCATCACCATCTTTACCTCTACCTATACCCCCAATACCAGCATGTCCAGGGTTCCCATGAGAAGAACCATCTGTATTAATCTTCAGGACCCCAACCAGGGGAGGCATCCAGTTCCCATCATGACAAACCCATTGCTTGACATGTCAGTGTATATTTCAACCAATTCATCCCCTACTATTATCCCCCAGGTTTAAATCCCTCATAATAGCATAATCACCAGGATCAACATTATCATACATATCACACTTAGCATAAATAGTCTCCTGAAGCCTGTAAATAATCTTCTTCCACAATTGACAACTTCCTAATTTGGAGCCACAAAAAACTCTACGATTCCTCTCCAACCAAAGGTTTCAGAGAATGAAAATAGGCCCAATAGCCCAGGCCACCTCTAGGAAAGAAGTCTTCACTAGAGACCTACCCAAGCTCTCCCAAAACTCAATTAGGGATGAAGCATGACCACAACATTGATGCCAAGCCTCCCATCACCTGTGCCAAATCTCTCTAGAAAAAGGGTAGATAAAGAACAAGTGGGAAGAACATTCTTCATTGTGCAAACAAAGGAAGCAAATAGAAGGTCCTTGAAAACCTCACTTGTGAAGATTCTCCCAAGTGAGACATTTCTTTTGAACAACCAACCATAAGAAAAAATTGTATTTCGGCCAAGAAAAGTTGTTCCAAACCTTCTTCCACAAGGGCACCTTAGTTGGACCATATAAGTTCCTGTCAAGCATAGCATAGCCTTGAGCAATAGTAAATTTACCTTTTGGGCTGACTCCAAGCCAACTTGTCCCTCTCATTAAGGGAGCTGCAAAGCCTACCCTCCAAGACTTTAGACAAAACAACATGATCCTCATTAGAACCACCCATAGGCCACTCCTAAGGATCCTTCCAGCAAGGTACCTCCACCTAACCAATATGCTTGACTCTTTTATATTGCTTCACCTTAATCCAACCAACATCAAAAAAAATATGGAAGAGAGGCTCAAGCTGAGGGAGACTAGAAAGAATGGGAGGGTGGCCATCCCAAGATTCCTACCAAAATAGAGCATCAGAGCCTCTATTACAGATCCAGAAGAGACCACCCTTAATAAGTTGAGCTCCCTTCTTAAGAGTATCCCAAATACAAGAACCTTTTCCCAACAAAGCAAGTAGCCACACATCTTGGCTCTGAACACCTAGGAGATGCTTGAGAGAAAGAATCTTGGCCCAATCCTAATCTTGATTGTTGTACCATCTCCAATACAACTTGGATGCCAAGGCCATGACCACAAGAGCCACAGACCTTAGACTAAGGCCTCCAACATGCTTTGGCCTGCATAAAGACTCCCACTTGAATAAACTCCACTTCGAGGAGAGAAGGTTTCCCGACCAAAAGAATTTTTGAGATAGAGCATCAAATTCCCCCACAAAGGAATAAGGGGGAACCTGCACACAACACATATAAATGGGGAGAGACTGCACCACATTCTTAAGGAGAATCACTCTCCTAGTAGAAGAGAGCCATCTGCAAGTCCAGTGACTAACCTTACTTTAGAATTTATCCAAAATCCCCTACCAAAAATCTCTATGCTGAGATCCCAAAGCCAAAGGAATCCCAAGGTACATCAAGGGAAGAGAACCAATATGAAATCTAAGAATCCTAGCAATCCTATTCTGAATAAGCTGAGGAGTATTAAAGAAATAAATGGAAGATTTATCATCATTAATACTCTGACCTAAAGATTTCAAATAGATGTCTAAATCTCTCTTGAAGTTCACTGCCTCACTAATTCTAGCCAAGCCCATCAGCCCAATGTCATCCACAAACTGAAGATGAGAGTAGGGAGTAAGATTATTGTTCCAGCTCCAACCATGTATAAGACCTTGCCTCACCTGAGATTTAATAAATCTGCCAAGATGCTCAGCCATGATAATGAATAGATAGGGAGATAGAGGGTCCCCTTTTTGAAGTCCCTGAGAAGCACTAAACAAATCTGAAGGTTCCCTATTAATGAGAACAGAAAAGGAGGACAAGGTCACACAACTGAGAACCCGATTCACCCACTCCTCTTCAAACCCAAAAGCAAAGAGAATTTTCTGTAAGAACTCCCAGCTCACCCGATCATAAGCTTTATCCATGTCAAGTTTAATGAACATAGCCTTCTCCTTAGAGGAAGCCATAGAGTGAATAGCCTCCATTGCTGTCACAACACCATCCAAAATTTGTCTTCCTTCAACAAAACCACCCTGCTTAGCAGAGATCAAAGCACAAAGGAGTGGTTTGAGTCTCTCAGCAATCAATTTGGTGATGCTCTTGTAGAAAAATTGCATAAAGCAATAGGCCTAAAACGATCCAATCGATTAGCCCCCTCCATCTTAGTTATGTGAGCCAAAAAAGTAGAATTCAAAGACTTAAGAATTTTTTTGTTCTCATGAGATTCCTGAACCACCTCAAAGAGATCATACTTTATTATTTCTGAGAATTCCTGAAAGAACTCAATCAAAAAACCATCTGGACTAGGAGCTTTACCTTTTTCATATTAAACACAACTTTCTCCAATTTAGGTAACAAGATTGGACATAAGAGAGCCCCATTCATCTCTATAGAGACCAAGTGGGGAATGCAATCCAAGATGGCCATCTCTTCAGTCCTAGCTACAAGATCCTCCCTAGTAAATGGATTTGAAAAATAATTGACAGCTTCCCTGGAAATTTCTTCACAATATGAGAGTTGGGCCCATTTGGGTGAAACAAGAGAGGAAATAGAGTTCCCCTACCTTTGAGCCTTAACTGAGTTATGAAAAAATGTCGTGTTCCTATCCCCTTCCTGAAGCCAATCAATACAAGATTTCTGCTTCTAGAAAATCACCTCCCAAAGCTCCCACTCTTCTAATCCCTTAAGAGCCAAGGAATCAGCATTCCCAAGATCATAGGACAACCCTTGGTCTCAAATATGATGAGTAACCCTATCCAACCTGGACTGAGGAACTATCTTTTGAGCATGCAGGTTCCCAAAACATTGTTTATCCCACCTCTTAAGCCTGTACTTCACATGTTGAAGCCTCTTACTAAAAGTAAACATGGTCATCCCATGGGTAGGGAACCCTTCATACCATCAATCCATCATAAGATCCTGTAAAGATTCATCTCTTAACCACATCAACTAAAATTTAAAAGAAGGATTTTTGGTGACTCCATATGAGGAGACATAATTTGATAGGCCAGTGATCAAAGCCCCTCCAATCAAGAATTTTTTAACTAGTGGTCCACCTACTATTCATCCAATAACAGGATACCATAAATCTATCCAGCCTTTCTAAGATAGCCTCAACACCACACCTCCTATTATTCCATGTAAATACACCATTGATTGGCTTCACATCAATGAGATTTAGGAAACTAGTATTATCTCTGAGCAAATTTGAAGAAGGGTCTAGCTACGCTAACCCACCTCATTTTTCATCCAAAATTATAACAACATTAAAATCACCAGCCATAATCCATGGGAGAAACAGGTCCAAAGACCAGACAAGGCTGATGTGAGTCCAAAGATGTGACTTGCCTGAAAGATCGGTAGGAGCATAAATATTGAAGAAAAGGCATCTTTCTCCAGTTTCAAAACTAGAGACAACCATAGAAATGGAAGACCGGCTAGAAATCCACCATAATGGGGAAACTTTCCTGGGGTTCCAAAAACAAGTCAGCCCCCCATAACTACTCAAAGGCCCCACCCCCTACCAATAGCCTTGGGGCCAGATATGCTGAGCACAATTACTCAAACCATCCATTGTAAGCTTGGTTTCCTGAATAAATACCACATTAGGAAACTGAGACTCAATTAATCTACAAACAACCTTTTTTCTAGGGATGTTGTTCAACCCCCTTACATTCCATGACAAAACAATCATTTATGGGGGTGGGACAAGTGGGAATCAATGGGTTTCATAGAACCAGACTCAACCAATGTATCACCCATAATTTTGACCTTCTCTTGATCAGTCTTCCTTCCACTCCTTGACAATTTATCTAGAGGCCCCTTTTTAAATGATTTTTGCTGCAAGCTTAAGGCAGGAGAAGCCTTATTACCCTTCATAGGATCCAAGGTCAACTTAGTAGCAGGAGGAATATGAGCCACCACAACTTTACCCATCGGAGCCTATGACCCCTAGAGATCTCTGATATTCTTAACTTGAGAAGGAAAATCCATAGCCATCTGACCTACCTATTGGTCCCCTGAAGATAAAATATGATACTCATTCCTTGCATCCTCATCCTAAGCCTCATGCTAACCTTTAGCCCTAGAAGAGAGATCAACTAGAATTCCTTCCTCTTGGACTAAGCTATCAAGAGCCTCAAACCTATTAAAGGCGTCATCATTTTGTCTATCCATCCAGGTTCTCTTCTTTCCTTTGCCTTTGTTACAGGACTTAACCAGAATAAATCCCTCCTTATCAACAAGTCCATCAGACAAAGGAGCCTTCCCCTTGTCCTCCGTAGGAGGTCTAGAGGTAGCCAAGGGGGAAGATTTAAATCTGGGACATCTGTGAAGTAGATGACCATTTTCATGGTAAATTTTGCATCTAAATGGTAGGGTCTCATAATCCAGCTATTGGATCCAAGAAGATGAACCCATGCAAATCTCCATGGAATCTAGTAATGGATTATTTAAATCAACTTCTACACAAATACAAACAAAAGAAATTACCTTACAATCTTGAGTTTGTCTAGCTGATCCCACAAGTTTCCCAAGAAGCAAAGAGATTGAATGAAGAATATCTTCCCTTCAGAATTCCAAAGGAAGCCTCAGAAATCAAACCTACACAGGCACTCGTGAGGGGATCTCTTCAGCAAAGTTGAAGCCCATGTGCCAGGGCTTGATGAAGGGCCCCACCTAGTTAAAGAAATAAGGGCCTCATTCAAAAGCCATATTTCTATTGGACATTCTTGAAAAGATAACCATAAAATAGTTATTAGCCACTAAAAGAATCTCCATATCTCCTTCAGGGTTCCAAACCTAGTGTGCCCAGGATTCCAACACAGGTAGAGAAAGATGAAGGACCAAAAATTTGCAAATAAGGGCATGGTTGCTCTAGTATTCAACATTATTCAAAACTTGCTTATTTTGAATAACCAAAACTAGTCGATCTTCAGATCTCTCCAAACATCCTTTTACTTTTTTGATTCTAAACATCCCTTTTGGAGAGGAAACACCTTCCCTAGATTGGGGTTTACCTATCCATTCCTTACTATTGGCATGCATCTGAGAAGATGGATCTATCATCTCCAAATCCCCTAAGGATACCTAAGAAGAAGCTAGACCATGATTCTCCATGGCCCAACAAACAAAATCATCAACAAAAAAGAGTATGAGACGGGGCAGGCGACCCACAGTCTCAAACTGCCGCAAGCCTCCCACCAAGGACACACCACACACAAAAAAAGGAAAAAAATAACCCACCCACCAACCAAAAAAGATCAGACACCCCTGCTTGACCAATGAAAGACCCCTACAAGTAAACAAAACCCCCCCGCAAGCTACATAACGCTTGAAATCTAAGTATGGATGGCAAAAGTAGAATGGGCTAGGGCACGCAGGCCCTAGCTCGCACCAGACCTCCACGCAACTCCATCTCCCTCATCCATAATACAATCAACATTTATTATTAAATCTAATTCTTTATTTAATTCTAAATAAATGAAGTGACCTTATAATTAAATTAATTTGATCAATCAAACCTAGTCATAATATTAGTATTATCGCATAACCTCAAAATCAAAGTAAATAATACAATCACAAAATCATCATGACATTACAAATCAACAAATCACACTCACTTAATAACACTTTTAACAAATGAAAACGAAATGACCACCTCTAAAACAACTTACTTGAATGTCAATGATGATCGAAATAGAGGGGTACTACATGAAAATTGGCTATTAGTTTCTACAATAAAATTATACGTCATGTTGAACGACTGCTTTTAAATTCATTAAAGGGTTTTTCTTTTTTAAAGACTTATTAGTCATGTGTTTTATTGCTAAGATCGAATTAACAAGTATGTTTTTGGAAAATTGATTCCATTAGTATAGTTACGTCTTTTATTAGTAAGATTGAATAAAAAGTATTATTTTTTTTAAAAAAAATTAATTTTTTTACTAGTTATAATAGTCTTCACAAATGAGTTTTCCAAAAAGGAAAGATGTTATAAGTAGTATCTACTCCATAATTTTGTGAATGTGATGAAACGATACACATTTTTTTTTTTCATTTTAATTGAATTAGAAGGTCACCTTGTTTTCAAGGAACATGAGAAAGATGTTACTAAATTTATACAACGATTTGTGTACACATGTATATATGTAACAAAAAATATCGCGGAGATTCATTATAGTTTTTCTTTTTTAAAGACTTATTAAAGTCATGTGTTTTATTGCTAAGATCGAATTAACAAGTATGATTTTGAAAAAGTGATTCCATTAGTATAGTTACGTCTTTTATTAGTAAGATTTAATAAAAGTATTCTTTTAAAATTTTATTTTTTTATTTTTTTATTAGTTATAATGGTCATCACAAATGAGTTTTCCGAAAAGGAAAGACGTTATAAGTAGTATCTACTCCACAATTTTGCAAATGTGATGAAATGATACACATACTTTGTATTGTTATTTTAATTGAATTAGAAGGTACACATTGTTTTCACGAAACATGAGAAAGATGTTACTAAATTTATACAACAAACTATGTACACATGTATATATGTAGCAATAGATATCGTGGAGATTCACCATACATTATTATTTTACTTGAATTAGAAGGTAGGCCTTGTTTTGAGGCAGCATGAGAAACATCATACTAAATCTATATACAAGAATTTGTGCACACATGTATTTATGTAACAACAAATATACAACGTTGAATGTAAAACCACAAAACCCATGCTCATTTTCCACCGTACCATATTAGCATCATGGAACCCAATGGAATCTAGCCAAACCCTTGGGCAAGAGAAGGATGAAATGTCCATGAGAGATGCCATGGAGTTTCATCATACATCACACAAAAATATTGGGAAAACTTTGGTGTTTCCATATATAATATTTGATATTGTTGTGTTTTCTTTGATGTGGCAACTTGAAAGAAAAAATGTATCATGGTTTTTGAATCCCTTTGCATGCTTAAACCTAGTTCCTACAAATGGAATATAAGGGTATGTTAGTTGACAAGCAAGGAAAATCAAAAAAGAAGGATAAAAAGAAAGTATACAGGTAATATCAATATATACAATGTGAGGCTATAAATAATGAATAATTTTTACAATTAGTAAAGAAAAGTTATTTATTCACAATGGTAAAGTGTCGTACTTACACTGTTGACATGTTGGAGAAGGATGAGCTGCATTGAATTGATCCATAGGGGCATGAAATAATTTGAAATAGAGAGTATACAAAATACTAATTTGCTTGAATACATATTATATTTTTGCAATAATATAAACAAAATAATATACATATACAATGAAAGATGTTAGCACTATTTGTTGTAAATAAAAATAAATAAATTGGAATATTTTCAATGCATGGCATCTTTGTAAGGGATTTTCTATAAGCAATCTATTGGAGAAGTTAAAAAGAGAGTTGTGGAAACAATGGAAAATGCATTGATTGGTATCATGGGATTCGAAGGAAAAAAAATAGTCACATATAAAATGAAAAGCAAGTCAACCATGAAATTGTAAATGGTCTAGTTCAAAGGAGAAATAAAAACCGTTCTCATGTGCTTTCTAGGATAAAAAAATGTGATCTTATGAACAATTTTTTTTTCCACTCAAAAGCACATAACCACATAAACCAACACTCATTCTCCTCCCTTCCATATTGGCATTATGAATCTTTGTGGGCTCTAGCCAAACTCCCAAGCAAAAAAAGGAGTTAAGGTCCATGGAAAATCCCATGGACTCTTATCAAATACCAAACAAAAGGAAACTTGGGGAAGGATGGGTGTTTTGAACCAAATTTTGTAACATTGTAGTGCTTTCTTTTGGCCTGAGAAGTTAATGGAAAAGAGATATCTTGGTAAAGAATTAGCATAGTGGGGTTTGAAGACTACTAGAAGAAGATGGATAAATGGAATATATAGTACAATGCACAATAAGTATAAAGGTCCATCCAACTTCATAATGCAAGTTTAAATCTACCTATATTAAAAATACAACTACAATCTAAGGAAGAATATAGTAAAAATAGTCAACGAATTGAGATGTTAATTGTGAGATAGATTGCCTACTAATACATATGGTTTTTGAATCCCTTTCGATGCTTAAACCTAGTTCCTAATAACAAAATACAAGGGTATGTGAGTGGAAAAGCATGGAAAATCAAGAAGGAATTATAAAAAGAAAGTATAGAAGTAAAATTAATATATACAATGTGAGGCTAAAAATAATGAATAAGTTTTACAATTAGTTAACAAAATCTATCTATTAAGAATGGGAAAGTTTCATACTTACATACACTATTGATCATGTTCAGGAAGGGTGAGTTGAGTCACAGGAGCATGAAATAATTTGAAAGACAGAGTGTACAATACACTATTTTTCTTGAATGCGTATTATACTTCTACAATAATATAAACAAAATAATATACTTATAAAATAAAAGAGGTTAGCACTATTTTTTGTAAATATAAAAAGATGAAGTGGAATATTTTGAATGCATTGTATCTTGGTAAGGAATTCTCTATAATTAATCTATTGAAGAAGTAAAAAAGAGATCTATGGAAACAATGACAAATTCAATGATTGGCATCATGGGATTTGAAAGAAAAAAATGTAGTCACATACAAAATGAAAACCAGGCCAATTGAGACATTATAAATGGTTTAGTTGAATGGAGCAATAACCACCATTCTCATGTGCTTCAAAGGATAAAAAATGTGATGCTATCAACAGATTGTTTGTTCGCTCAAAAGCACATGAGAACAATGTTTGTTTGTTGTTCACAACCACATAAACCAATGCTTGTTCTCCTCCCTTCCATATTGGAATCATGAAGCCTCGTGGGCTCTAGAAAAACCCCTGAGAAAAAAAGGGAATTAAGATTCGTGGAACATAACTGGGGAAGGATGGGTGTTTTTAATCAAAATTTGTAACATTGTAGTGTTTTTTTCGGCCTACGAAGTTCATGGAAAAGAAATATCCTACTAAAGAAATAGCATAATGGGGTTTTAAGATTGCCAAAAGAAGATGGATAAATGGAATATATAGAATAATGCACAATAAGTAGAAAGGTCCATCTAACTTCATAATGTGATTTTAAATCTCCCTATTTTAAAAATACAACTACAATTGAAGGAAGAATATAGTAAAATTGGTCAACGAACTGAGATGGAAATTGTTACATAGACTTCCTACTGATACATAATGTACATTTTTATTTATGGGACAGGAGGAAAATAATATGATAAAAAATATTGAAACAAAACAACTAATCTATGTAACAGTTGGCTTGTCAATTTAGAATACAAGCAAGTAGGGAGCTCGGTGGTTGTTATAAGTAGCCCCAAGTAGTTAGTTCTAAGGAGCTTGAAATAGATGAGGGAAAAAGAATATCATGAAACATATTGATATAAGATTCAAGCTACATTGTTTGGTAGTAGATATTGAAGACAAATAGAGGAATTGTATAACAGGTATTAGAATAAAACTTGTTTGGTAGTAAATATCACACAAAAAGAGAAAAATTGCATTGAGTTCCCTGAAAGATAGACAAATACATATGCACATATATATATATATATATATATATATATATATATATATATATATATATATATATATGTATTTAATTCCCTGATTCATATATAAAAATACCCATATAGGCAGATATACACATGCATATATGTAGACAAAGATATACATACATATGTATATCTAAATAGGTCTCTATACTATGTTTATTCGTATTTATGTAGACTATGATTTTACGTAGAGTTTAAAATAGCATGTATAAGTATTGACTAATTTGTGTAAAAATAACCACAATACAACCATCGTATTGAATGATATAGTATTTAGATGGTGTTAAGAACAAAGCAAGTAATTGTGCAATATGTGTAACATATTCATAATTCCATAGTGGATCTTCTGGAAATGTAACTAAATCAATATATTTTCCTGCATATTTTGGAGTGTACTTTCCCACACTACAACATTGAATATTGCATTTACTTCCTACTGTGCCATTGCACCGCAATACATATATATGCATATATATATACACACACACACATATATATATATAGATATACATATATAGATACATATATGTACATGTACATATAGATACATATACATATATAGATACATATATATATATAGATACATGCATATATTGTAAATTCAAGCTCCATTATTTTCCATTAGATATTATAGACAAACAAAAGGAAAATTGTAAAAGAACTATTAGGAAAACACTAGAGAATGACACACATCTGATTCTTAAGTATCATCCTAATACCTCTTACAACTGTTACATAGACTGCTTGCCTTCTATCAATATGTTGCATGATATTCTTTTTCCGTCATCTATTCAAAGCTCCCTATAACAAACTGTTAATTTTCATTGTTTTTTCTTTGTAAGGCAAGAAAATCTATTGATTAAATTGCATTGTCGAAAGAGCCATTGCGGTGTTGCTTGCATATGAGGCTATTGTAAGAATAGCCATCCTCAGGTTTTCTCTATAATAGATTTAAGGGTTTTAAAATTGTTGTGTTGTGAAGTCTGTTAGTCATTTTACATGGGTATTTTGCATAAATGTTTTGTCCATAATATTGAATACCAAACAATGTAGCTCAAATTTCCAATTAATCTTGTGGTGTTATATGCATTTTGGACAAATTATTCCATCATATAATTGTTGCCATAACATAGAGAAAATAGGTATTACCATGAAGAACTAGCTTTAAATAATTTATTTGACAAGTTGTAACGATAGCCATATTTCTCGATGTTTATAGAGTTTCAGCTTGCTAATTCAATTATTTAAACCTAGTTCTTTTTTGTGGTAAAGAGGACCCTAGTAATTACATAGGTTGGGATGGTGGAGTTGGTTTCCCCGAGACGTGGAAGCTGAATGGTAAGTATTTTTTTGTGCAAGGGTTAATGCATCATGTCATTGTTGTATGGTGGTGGTGAATGAACTAAATACAATATTAAATGTTTCAATGTGGGAAAGTATACTTTGATGAAGTTAATTTTTTGAAAGAGCCATTGTGGTGCTGGTATGATAGCAGACTATTGTTAAAATTGTCGCATTTGCCTCCATTTTTTAGCAGATTGGAGGGTTTTAAAATTGTGGTGCTACGAAATCTATAAGTGATTTGACATGGATATTTTTCATAAATGATTAATTTATTGTTCATGTCTTTCATATTGTGCTTATTGTTCCTTTTGATAGGATCTTGGAGGGTTTTAACATTGATTTGTTACTCAATGTGCGAGAAAGTATATTGATTAAGTTGGATTGTTGAAAGAACATTGTCACCATCGGTTCCATAGTTGTTTTGGTAGGGGAGTATTGTAAAAATCATCGAATTCAGCTCCATTTCCTGGCAGATTGGAGGGTTTTAAAATAGTTATTCTCCTAAATCTATAAGTAATTATACATGGGTGTTATGCAAAAATGATTTTTTTTGTTTATGTTAAAATTGTTATTATGTGGAATCTGTAAGTTGTTTTGCATCGGTGTACGATGTTATGGTTTTGTATGGATGGAGGAATTGTAGTTATATCTTATTTCTTTCACTAAAAAATATCTTTTCCCAAAAAGATGAAAAATGTAATGTGTAGAATAGACTATCCTTATTGCAGCCAAGTGTAAGTATGTGGTTGAAGTTTCCACTGGGATTTCCATCAAGCCAACAGTGAATTGGATTTTCTGTCACTGGGGATTCCTTGTTTAGTGGAAACTTGAGTGGGATTTTTTTTGTGGTGACATGGAGCTTGGTAATTACGTGAGTTGGCATTGGTGGAGCTAATGGACTCAATATGCAGGAACTAAATGCTTGTGTATAATATTTAGTAACAAATAAGTGTTATTCTAATACCTATCATACAATTCCTCTATTACACTTGAATATATATATATCTGTGTGCATGTGTGTATGTGTGTCTGTGTGCATGTGTGTGTGTTTGTGTGTGTACCTATCTATATTTTGAAGTATTGATTTTCAGATACAATTCACATTGTATGTAAACATATATCTATATGCCTAATATGACAGTGAAAGGTAAAAGTGCAAATCGCATGCTTTCTCATCTTCCCACCACATTGCCATCATGAAGCCTTGTGGCCCCCTGGCAAAGTGTGAACTAGGTAAAGCATGAAACATTGACCACAAATGTGATGGAGTTCCATCATATATCAGAAAATGGCGAAGTCACTAAAAAAATTTATGTTCCAATAGATGGATTCATTTTCCTAGAGTTTTTTTTGCTCCAATAACTTTTTAGAAAAAGAGAATATTGATAAAGAACTACAAAACATGGAATTTGTTTGTAATGTTGACAAATATAGGGAAATGAGAATATAGAGGAAGTTTTGTTTGAAAGTAGAACCAATTGTGCAAATGAAATACACAAATATTGTTTAAAGGAAGACACCAAAGAAATGACAAAGGTTTTGCTTCAAAGCATACAATGTATAGGAATAACTTTGTAGACATACCTGATTTTGGTATGTTTTGGAATTTATCTAACCACACAGAAAGAAAAGGGGTGAGTGTACAAATTTGGCATGTACTAGAGGATATCTAGCCCTACATTAAGAAATGGGGTGAATCTATAAGCTAGTAAATTATAAACTTACAAAACAAACCTTGACTATGCAAAGAAAGATTTTTTTTGAAGCTATGAAAATATATATTTTTGGTCAGGTGTGTATGAAATAGCCAAAAAGATAGGGGAAAAACATCTTACAACAACAATATGTGTATGAGATAGTGAACATTGTAGAAAACAACACTTGTTAAACCATCCAATCTGCGAACTAGGGGAGGTGCATGGTAGGTTTTGACCATTTTGCGCCCACCAAGCAAGGTAACCAACTCCACCACCATCAACCCATACGGTCAACAAATTCCACCATTTTTGTGAAGAGGCCTAAGTAAGGCCTCGCAAATTGCATGGAATATTATTATATATTAAGCAAAAAATGGAATATATAGAAGACTATATATTTCTGAAAGCAATATAGAGGAAGGCCAAAATAGTAAAATGTTGAGCAAAAAATTCTATAGATCAACATTACACATATACATATACATAGACATATAGATACACATATATATACACATACGTATACATATACATATACATACACATACACATATATATACATATACATATACATATACCTACAGACATACTTTTCACCCTTCATTTATTGTTTGTAGTTATCACTGTGCATCATTGGCGTTATACTCATTACCATATAGGAAGTTCTAGTTAAATGTTCTTCCTTTCATCAAAAAAATATGGTTAGGGTTAGTTATTTTACACCTATTCGATTCTTCATGTACCTGGCACTAAATATTATAGACAAATAGAGAAGACTTACCCGGGGTTTTTACTAACATCTTCCTTGATGTTCCTCATTAGTCAATAAGCTTTGCAAAGAAAATATCAATTTACAATTGACAAGGCAACTGTTACATAGTAAAAGTATTTTTAATAGCTCTTTTACAGTTTCCCTATTTTCTATAATATTTTGTCTCAAATAATGTAGCTTGAATTTTGAGTTGACAGGTGAACTATTATATAGATTACTTTAGGTACGATATAATTTTATCTCTATCTTATTTTTATATTTACTAGACCTAGAAGCACATATTATTTGTTTCATTAAATCTGTAGGTGAATAACGACTAAGAACCAAGAATAATTATTATTTGAAAAAAGTTTAAATTGAATACAATTTGATTAAACTAATGAAATAGATAATTTATGACTACTCATTTTTGAATAATGAAAGAGATTATCACATTGATGCAAATTTCAAATGTGACATAAAAAAGTTTTTAACAAAAAGACAAACTATATGAAAAAAATATAATCTACTAGCAATTCTATATTGGAAATCTTAATATGCAAATATAACAATTATTATTTTTTTTACAATCAAAAAACAAGATTACTTATATTGAAATTTGATAAGTCTTCAGTAATACATTTCAACTATTACTTTTATACAAAATATTTAAAATCTATATTAAAATAATTTGTCAATTATTACCCGTATACAAAATATTTAATATATATTAAAATATATTATCAACTATTGTCTATATACAAAATATTTGAAATATATATGGAAATAAATTATTCAGTTGTCTCTAAAATTGTAATGCTTGTAAAATATCATATAATGATTCAATTGATTTTAAATATTTGAAAGTAACAATGACAAAAAAATTGACTATAATTTTATTAAGAATGGAAGCTTGAGGAAAATGTCAAATCTATGAAATAAGAGAACTATTAGCAACACACTATTATTTCTATTTCAAACATGAATATTTTAATATATATTGAAAAGAATTTCCTTTAGAATTCACATAGAAGAACTAAAGATTCCACCATATAATAGGAATGAACAATCATAGTCACTATGCAGACCAAAAACAATCTGGGCACCATGTTAAAATAAAAAAGATGGTAGGTCAATGAATGTGCAAATATGTAGATGTAAAAATAGGAATAAATTATGTCCATATTTTTAAAAAAAAATTCTTAGCATTTGATAGTGATAATTTAAAAGGCAAGGCTATGAGAAATGATCAAAATTGCAAAATAGCATTCAAAGCGTAGGCTACCTAGTGGACCCTTTTTTTGGAGCAAGAGTAGATATCTTCATTATATCTGCAAGCAACAGTTTACACTCTTATTTAAAATCAACCTTTTTTTCTTTGACAATTGTTTATAGCCAATCCTCAAAATTATAATTTTATGTTCTAATCAAAGCAGTAAAGATGAATGGTTTACACACAAGGGCTTTAATAACAGCAATAGGATCTATTGTAGAATCGGAGTTGTCCTACAACATGTAGAGGTCTTTTGTTGGAATTTGCATAAAACTAGTGGTAGCTTCATCAAAAGCAATACACCAAAGGTTGGTTGAATGGTCTTGCAGCTTTAACTACAAAAGATAGCGATAGTTGCATTCCTCAATTTCCATCTAGAAATGATCACAAAACCAAACATCAACATGGGGGCTGTGCATTTTCTTTTGCATTCTTTCCCATTAACCAGCAAGGGGCAAGCAGGGTAACAAAAATACTGAGTTTTTTCCAATTTGAATGGTTTCTTTAAAAATAGCTTCAACAATTTATGGCAAGTGAAGGTATATGTTTAAGATAAATGCAATAGTAACTCTATCATTTGAAGGGTGCAGCCTATGAGGTACAAAAGAATATGAAGCCATTTTCTCTACTTTAATTGAGCCCTTGGATCTAAGAGTGTTTTCCTCAGGAATAGAAGGGTTAATGTTAAGGACTATTCCTATTGATGTGTTGATAACTTTACCATTAAAATAGCCTACATGGCCACCCCACACAACAACTATCACTATATCACTAGAAAGTTATATCCGCTCCAAGCTATGACCTTTTTCTTGCCATTTTGGGTACCATGAATTAACATCAATGAAGAAAGCAGAGTTTTCATACAATTTGATGGTTTGTTGGATAGTTTCAGTTCCATTTTTCCTATGAATAGTTGAAATTTACCCAACATGCACTATAATTCCAATAATATCAACCAAGCTATTATCACTATAGTTGCTTAAGTCACTAACTAGCACAAAAGCATAGATTTTTCTTGGGATGGGAATCTCATCTTCACTTCATTTTATTGTTGATTTTTCATCCAAAATAATTCCAAGATTATTATTTAATTTATTGAATATTTTATTGGCTTCCTTGACCAATTCCCTTGATATTAAATAAGTTGACCCACCCAAACTCAACCGTAATGCAGTTCAAAAATATCATCAAAACAAGTAATATCTATTTATGTCCACTCCATATCTATAATGTCAAAACTAAATAGTTTCCCTTCACCTCTTTGTTTGTGGATATGATACATCTCCCTAATATGTGTTACATGCCCTTTCATTGTCCAAACATTTTGATAAATGTTCAAAGCTTTAATAGGGTTGACCTTTGGAGGGTTTTTTTGTTTTTTAGGGGACATTTTCAGACCAAATTTAGGGGTCCATTTAGAAGAAGGCAAGCCAGGTGCCAACAAATGCTCTTCTTGTTGCTTGAACAAATACCTAGGGGTTCCAATAATTTGAAAATCAGGCATAATCACAACTAAGTTGGATATGATTAAGGCCCTAGAAAAGAAGCAAAACAATATATTGGATAGATTATATGAGACACATACGAAAGAGAGAATTTTTAAAAATAAAGAAAAAACACAACCCACCTTGAATCTTGGACATTCCTATAGACATAGTATCTTAAACATACAAGGGTCCCTACTTTCAAGGCACCTGAAAACAACATATCATTCAATTTACAAGGGAGGGTTCCTATTTTCAAATGGTGGCCATTAGACAAGATAACCTTGTATTGTTCAACTTGCCCTTCATCACTGCCAAATTTTTTGAAGGAAAAAATTTAATGGACTAGAGAGGGAACAACATCTCCAACATTAATGGAATGAATTTCAAATGAATTCAAAGTTAGTTGTTTCTTTGTAGCCTACAAATACAAGTATAATCAAGCAAAATGCACATAATCACACAAAATGGATAAAACAAGTAAGAAAAAAAAAGGCTGGAAAGAGATATATTTTTATGTGTTCTAAAATATCAATGCATGTCTACTTCCATATCTATAAGCTCTACTAGGGCTAGCCATATATGTATACACCTAAAGGCCAATAAAACAAAAATAACAAGAAAGGTAGAAAATAATGACAAGTTTGCGCTAGGCACAACAAAAAAGAAAAACAAACTTACAGAATCACTAGAGGCTGGTGGATGGCATCCTCAGAGCTGGACTCCATAGTAGGTCCTATGGGAGGTGACACCAAATCAATTTTTGGGGGCTCTGGAGACCCATCCATGAAGCCTGGTTCTACAAACATAGTTCTTAGACCTTTTAAAGGCAATAAATCTTCCAACTGTAGTTGACTGATTGGCAGTGCTATATCATAGTAAAAATCAAAGATTAATGTATTGCAACATTTAATGGAAACTCGTAGACAACTTAGAAATATTCACAATCATTGAGGTTGCCTATATGTGTATGCATGGAATTTTCTTGCTATATTTCTATAAATACTTATATGCAAACATTTGTATATGTTGCTACTTGCTTCCTTCATCTATTTTAATACAAACAATGGAATTTACAACATCAAGAATGAAAATGCTTAAGTACATATATGGATTGAATTTTTCCTTTGTCTACACATTTTAAAAACAAAATATAACTATATATATATATCCATATGTACATGCATGTATATATTTATTTATATATATATATATATATATATATATATATATATATATATATATATATATATATATATATATATATATATATATATATATATATATATATATATATATATATATCCATATGTACACATGTATATATTTATTTATATATATAGAAATAGATCTAAATGATAATATATTTGATCCAAACAAAATAAGACTGGAAAATATTATAGAATTTTAAAAATTAAAAACAATCCTTGTTACAAGAACAATAGAATAATCTGTTACAAGCAGCTTCAAATAGATGAGTGGAAAATAATATCAAGAAAGTTATTGACACTTAAACATATGAGGGTAGAAGAATATCCTAAAACATGTTAATACAAGACAACCAATCTATGTAATAGTTTCCTTGTAAATTATAAATTCATATTTTTTTGTTGAATACTTATAGACCAATGAAAAACATTTAGGAACATCCTTTGTTGAATAAACAAGGTTCACATCATCATTATAAACTCCAGGTAACTCTTCTCTATTTCAACAATTTTTACAATAGTCTGCTATCAAACCAACACCACAATGGTTCTTTCAACAATGCAACCAAATCGATATATTTTCTAACACATTTCACAATATACTTTACCATATATATATATGGTAAAGTATACTGTGAATATATCTATATCTCTATATATATATTCACAGTATACTTTACCACATATTTATATATATATATATATATATACATATATACATACATATACTCTAGATTCAAGATCCATTATTTGGCACTAAATATTATAAAGAAATAGGAAAATTGTAAAAGAACTATTAGGAAAACACTTAAGAATGATAGAAAATGAGAGAATATCAAAACCTAACATTAAATAGAGCTTTGAAGAAGGAGGAAAGAATATCATAAAACATATTCACACAACACAAGCTAACAAATATTGAAGAAAAGTAGAGAAATTGTATACGAGGTGTTAGAGTGATTCATTTATTGTTCATGTCTTTCACTTTGTGCTTATTATTCCTTGTTATATGGTTGTATCTTTGGTGTTATACCCATTTTGGAGAGTTCAAAGAGATTATCCTTGTGTATGGATGGAGAAATTACAATATTATCTGATAGCAAATATTATAGAAAAATAGGGAAACTGTACAAGAACTCTTACAAAAACATACACACACACACACACACACACGTACACACATATATATAGTTCCAAAGTGCAACAATTTTAAATCTCTACGATCTACTATAAAACCAACAAGGAGCAAGTGTCTCAGACATCACTCTACTATGAAACCAACACAACAATGCCTCTTTCGACAATGCAACCTAGTCAATATATTTTCTTTAAAAAAAATTAAAAATGGAGAATAGAAGAGGAAAACAACCATAATGAAGAGTTTGTTATGGGGGGAGTCAAAATATATGAGGAAAAAAGAATAAATACATACTATATATATATAACACCACAATGGTTGTTTCAATAATGCAACTTAATCAAAGTATACTTTCCCACCCTACAACATTCAATATTGCATTTACTTCATCCATCCCTAGCATACAACAATGAAAGAATGCATTAACCCTCACACCAAAAAACACTTACCATTCACCTTCTGCATATTGTGGTCACCACCTCCACCACCACCAACCCATATAATTAATATATATATGTGTGTGTGTGTCTTTGTATGTATGTATATATATATATATATATATATATATATATATATATATATATATATATATATATATATATATATAAATGTACTTACATGAACATGTGTGTATGTGTGTGTATATGTGTATGTATGTATGTTTATATATATATATATATATATATATATATCCTTACAAAGAGGACGTTGTAGATTGTCAATGCTTATATAATTTACTCTTGTGTTTGAATACATACATTTGCACATTCATTGAGCTACCACATGGTTTTGATTTTACTTTTGTGCCCATGTTCTTTTTAGTCTGCTAACAAATAGAGTAATTGTATAAGAGGAGCTGCATTGTCTACAATTCAAAATTATAGAGAAATGGTTATTTGTTCTATTTAATATGGGTTTGGTGCCAATGAGTGTGGCTTGAATTTTGAATTGACAAACCAAATCTTACACAGCCTCCTTGTCTTATACGAATATGTTTAGTGCGGGTTTCTGATCATTTGTGATTTACCTATGATTCTTAAATGTTTTTTTAATAGTTGTTTTTCAATTTCCCTATTTTTTCTATAATATTTAGTGGCAAATAAATTAGCTTGAATTTTCAATTGAGAAACCAATTATTACATAGAAATTGTAGTTACTACTTGTCTATATAGTGATAGAATTATAGGTAGAGATGCCTCTAGATAATTTTCATCATTAGGTATAATACATTTTATAAAATTCTCTATTTGTCTTCAATATTTACTAGCAAAGGATGTAGCTTGAATCTTTTATCAATATGTTTCAAATTTTGTTATCATTGTATAAGTTTAAAGAAATGGGCAAGGTCTTTTTTACATAAAAATATTTAGGATCTGTGTCATAGAAAAAATGAACCTTTGCTTAATGTGGGGATAATTCATGATTGATTAGATTTAATGAGGCCTTTATTTAGGTATTGTGAGGCATTTTATACATCCACACTAAGTCTTGGACCCTTGAAAACTAAATAAAATTCAAATAATGTTGTCTTGTGAAGGTGTTGTGAACTGTTGTGAAACATTTCCACATTCTACTAGACTCTATTCAATACAATTCACCTAAAAATCATCTTTTTACACATCATCAAGTCCTATTTTGAAGTGTTGTAAAGTCTTGTAACAAAGATTCACACTTTTCTAGGCACACTTCCCTTATTTATCCCTTTCTTATGACTCATATGACACCTTTATACCCTCATATGCTTTAATTAGGTATATTTTTTAATGTAAGCCCAACACACCACATTAAATGCAACTTAATTCCCGACACCTAGTTTCAAGCCCTAGGTGGGACCCATTCACCATGGGTGGTAAATGAGTCCCCCTTGGCTCCAAAATTCTAAATATTTTTAATCTCCTTTAGGGTTTTTATTCAAAAACACTTGATGTCGGTCTGTGATGAGGTATGAAAAATTAACTAAGCAAAAAATGTGTATAAATAAGCATCTTTCTCCTCATTTTGATATCTTCTATCCATCTATCATCTCTCATCTCTTAATTATTCATTCATCCACCAATCTTCTATCAAGCAAGTTAGGGCTTTCACATTGCAAGTCATCAATTTAGCTTCCTAAGACATTCAAGGGAAGATTCTACATGTTTTATTGCAGAATTTAAAGATCATTCATCATGGAAAGGTAATCTATTCCATTATTTCATGTTCCATTCCTTCCTATCTTCATTTTGGTTTAATTACCTAAATGGGGTTTGACCACGGTAAAACCACATGCTCTAAAATTCAACATTTCTTCTTCTCTTCTTATGTGTTTGTAGATTTAGGTCTTTTGGAACTTTGTAAATAATTATAGATCAAGTTCCAAAGTTGTTAAAATTCCTTTCTTGATTCAACAAGTAAAAATATTAAAAAAGGGTCATTTTCTAGCCCAAATACGACAACTTCGGAAGCGAACACCTGTAGGAAGTCAATGTGCAAATTAGAAGCTTCAAAATCCACTCTTGAATATTCAAAAATAAAAAAGTAGTCTCATTCACCATGCGTGGTGAATGAATCCAATTTATAGGTCAGTTTTATGTTTTTTACATTTTCTGACACCCTTTTGACAAAGACAAATTTTAGCTCAGTTCACCAGAACTGGGACTTATTCGCCTAGGATGGTGAATGAGTCCCTCCAGGCATGAAAATCAGCATCAACAATATTCTAGAATCCATTTCTAGTCTCCATCAAGATTCTAGGTGCACATCTTTAGTCTGATTCATTTATGTTACATTTTCCCATTCATTTGTAGGTGATTTTGCAATACATAATGTGTTGTCAAACAAGTTGTTTATTTTTCATTTATATTCATTAACCAATCAATATTATTAGTTTATTGCATTCAAACATTGCATTTAGGAAATTTTACATCCATTTTCCTCCCTTATTGCATTAAACTTGAGTGAAACATTATGCATTTTGGCCCATTCTCTCCCCTTCTAGGGGAAAAAAGCTAGAAGATGCAAGAAGGATTTGGGTGCCAAAATCCTTCATTTCATTTTAGTGAACCCACTATTTAAATCCCCTCTTTTCTAATTTTGGAGTCTATTAATCATTGTAGAGTTGCTTGCATTACATTTTGCATTAGTTAGCTTGCATTCTAGAATTTCATTTTTACATGCGTAAAAGTGCATTATAGGTTGCATTTTTGCATCTTTAATCATCAAAAAGTTATAAAATTCTGCATTTTTCAATTAGGTTTGCATCTTGGCATTCAAATTTCATAAAAATCAATCATAAATTTCTGAAAAATCTGAAACAAGTCCATGTTGGGACTCATTCACCACCTTGGGCGAATCAATCCCTTTTGACCCCTAAAAAAACATTTTACAGAACTTACACATTTTTTTTTAGGCTTTTTTTTGGTACCTTAACTTGTATATATTAGTCAGTGGCATTTCTATAGCATGCATTTTGTTAAAACTTTCTTCAATTAGCTCATTCTATGCATTGTTTAATTTCACTTTTTCATTACAACATATCATTTTTAGATAGTTGCGTTGTAAACTGCATGCATTGTACTTTAATTCATTTTAGCATGTTTTCTTTCAAAATATGTTCTCTTGATTTGATTAAACATGGATTTTATAAGCATACTATCCCCTTTTATGATTTTTCTTTTTTGACTACCATAATAGGGTCTTTAAGACACAATCCATAAATACAATCCTTAATCTTGTGTTGCCCATTGGTGTAATTTGTAATGTAGAGAAACATAGCACACATACTTGTTCTTCTTCTAATATCTCTCCTATTAGTGACAAAGGTATCTTGGTGCATGAAGTTATAAGCCTTGAGCATTTTGATTGTCCATCCCTATATTCTCCTTTGGATGACCTTACACAACAAGAGCATGATATCATAGACATATTCCTCAACATCACCTTACCCAAACTCCATGCTTATGACCATCACACTTATGCATCTCCTAATACCCCTCCTCGAAGGAATGAGAATAGGTTTTTTTACAAGATATCCCTATTAAGAATCATGAAAACTTTGATCATCCCTTCCCTAATGTCCCTATCCTATGGGGAGATCTATTTGCAAACAATAGTGGTTCTCCTCTTGATACCTCCTCCACTTGTGACGAAGCTCCTTTACAAACCTCAAACTTGGATGAAAATGTTACAAGCTCTCCTTGTAGGATAGATAATACAAAACAAGAGAATGAGCCTTTAATGATAATATGAATTCATCCTTCTCATCTTCATCATTCCTTCATTGATCATTCCCCTATTGGCAATGAAGTTATTTTGAAAGAACAAAGACTTACTTTTCAAGCACATATGGCTTTTTATTCTCCTAAAAACTCATCTCCTAGGGAGAATATCATGACATTGGACTGTGGAAAAACTCATAATATTTCTTCTTTCAATAAATGAGTGGTTCTTGATT